>JAVKPL010001650.1:0-169019 GCA_032173675.1 Gastrolobium villosum
TGTTACTCATTTGGATGCATTAGGAGCTTCATACAATAATTTTCAAATGGTGACTAAAGTCTTGAGAAGCTTGAATAGGGATTGGCAACCCAAGGTGACGGCTATTTGCGAATCGAAAGATTTAAAAAGCATGTCCATTGCTACACTCTTTGGGAAGCTTCAAGAGCATGAGTTAGAATTGGCAAGACTAACTCTGAAGGAGCAAGTCAAAAAGAAAAGCAAAGGATTAGCTTTGCAAGCCACTAGCTCCAAATCTCTAGTGGAGGAGGAAAAAGAAAAGGAGCCATCGGAAGATGAATTAGATGAAGATGAAATGAGTTTCTTTGTAAAAAAGTATGGGAAATTCTTTAAGAAAAAGAATTTTCAAAGAAGACCCCCATTTCCTCCAAGGAGAAGATTCAAGGATGAAGGAGCCTCTCAACCTCCTCATACATGTTATGAATGTGGAAAAACCGGACATTTCAAAGCCGACTGCCCTAAGCTTCAAAAGAAAGAAAAGAGTGAAAAGAATCATTTCAAGGACAAGAAAAATTACAAAAAGAAGGCTTATGCGGCTTGGGATGAAGATTCAAGCTCATCCGATGATTCAAGCAATGAAGAAGCAAATGTATGTTTCTTACAAGACTCTAAAGCCTCAAAGGATTTAAGCAAAGGAATGAAACATATGTGTTTCATGACAATTGAAGATGGCAATGAATCAGAATCCGAGGTAAACTCCACTTGCTCTTCTATATCTCCTTCATATGATGAATTGCAAAATTTATTTGATGAACTACATAGTGAATCTTTAGAGCATGTTAAATCTCTTAGAGAAATGAGAAAAACCATTATTTCCTTAGAAAAACAAATTGCATGCTCAAACAAAGAAGTAAAAGATCTAAAAGATGAAAATGACACACTTAAATTGATTGATGCTAGCAGAAATTGCATTAAATGTTTATCTTTAAATGATCATGCATCATCATCATCATGTGCTTCATGTGAAAAGCTAACAAATGAAATTGATGACCTAAACAATGTGCTAAGCAAGTTTACATGTGGTAGAGACAACTTAAATGCATTGCTTGGAAAACAAAGATGCATGTTTAACAAATCCGGCTTAGGATTCGATACTAACATACAAGAAAAATCCTATAAGAACTTCTTCATATCACCATCTTACATGACTAGTAGTCCCTTCATTAAATGCTATCATTGTGGTGGAAAAGGACATAGTGCATCAACATGTAAGATTAGAAAGAATGGAATTAATGGTCAAAAGAAAGTGTGGGTTCCTAAAGGAACTAGACCCATGACTAACACCCAAGGACCCAAACAAATTTGGGTACCTAAGATCAAATGTTGAATATGTTTTATAGGTGTGTCTGAGAAGTGCTTCATCTAAATGGGTATTGGATAGCGGTTGCTCAAGACATATGACAGGAGACATCACTAAATTTCTTTCAATTACAAGGAAGGATCATGGACATGTATCTTATGGAGACAATAACAAAGGAAAGATCCTTGGCATTGGGAAAGTCGGTAACTCCTCATCAACTTGTATAGAAAATGTCTTGCTTGTTGATGGTCTTAGACATAACTTGCTTAGTATTAGTCAATTGTGTGACAAAGATTTTAAAATAGTTTTTGATTCTAAATATTGCAAAATTGAAAATTTAAATGATGGGCAAGTTAAGTTTAAAGGCTATAGAGTGGATAATATCTATATGATTGACTTAGATGGTATTCCTTCAAATGACGATAGTTGCTTGGTTAGTAAGGAAAATGATTCATGGTTATGGCACAAAAGAATTGCACACATTGGCATGAGTCACTTAAATAAGTTGATCTCTAAAGACTTAGTAATTGGTCTTCCAAAGCTTAAATTTCAAAATGACAAGTTATGTGATGCATGTGTAATGGGAAAGCAAGTAAAGGCCTCTTTCAAATCCAAAGATGTTGTCTCAACTACTAGGCCTTTGCAACTTTTACACATGGATCTTTTTGGGCCCACACAAATAATGAGCTTTGGTGGCAACTACTATGCATTCGTCATTGTGGATGATTTTTCCCGTTTTACATGGACATTGTTTCTTGCTCATAAAAGCGAAGCTTTTCAAGCATTTAGAAAACTTGCCAAGTTTATTCAAAACGATAAATCTTTGAACATTGTTTCAATTCGTAGTGATCATGGGGGAGAATTTCAAAATCAAGACTTTGAAATATTTTGTGATGAAAATGGAATTCAACACAATTTTTCCACCCCTAGGACTCCACAACAAAATGGAGTCGTAGAAAGGAAAAATCGTGTCTTGCAAGAGCTTGCAAGGACAATGATAAATGAAAAATCTTCCAAAATACTTTTGGGCGGATGCCGTGAGCACCGCTTGCTATGTAATGAACCGTGCTTTAATTAGACCCATTTTAAAGAAAACCCCCTATGAACTTTACAAAGGAAGAAAACCAAATATTTCACACTTTCATATTTTTGGTTGCAAATGTTTTGTTTTGAATAATGGAAAGGATAACCTTGGCAAATTTGATTCGAAATCTGATGAAGGTATATTTCTAGGATATTCACTCACAAGTAAAGCATTTAGAATCTATAACAAAAGAACTATGGTACTTGAAGAATCAATTCATGTGATATTTGATGAAACTAACCCTTCATTGTCAAGAAAAGAAAATTGTGATGATGATTTTGTAGAAATCTTGGGCAACATGAATTTAAATGACAAAAGGCAAGAGGATGAACACCAAGAGAAGGAGCAAAATCAAAATAAAGGAACCTCTCAAGACAACAAAAATGAATGTGATCTTCCAAAAGATTGGAGATCGGCAAAAGATCACCCCATTGATGCAGTAATAGGTGACATGTCAAAAGGGGTAACTACTAGAAACTCCATTAGAAACATTTGTAATCATTTAGCATTTGTTTCTCAAATCGAACCTAGAACCATTGATGAGGCAATCATTGATGAACATTGGTTCTTGGCAATGCAAGAAGAATTAAATCAATTTGAAAGAAATCAAGTCTGGGAACTTGTACCAAGACCCAATGATCACTCAATAATTGGCACTAAATGGGTATTTAGGAACAAGCTAGATGAAAATGGTATAATCACCAGAAACAAAGCTAGGCTTGTTGCTAAAGGATACAATCAAGAAGAAGGAATTGATTTCGATGAAACATATGCTCCTGTTGCTAGATTAGAAGCCATTAGATTATTGCTTGCATTTGCATGTATGATGGACTTCAAACTATTTCAAATGGATGTTAAAAGTGCCTTTTTAAATGGATATATCCAAGAAGAAGTTTATGTTGATCAACCACCCGGTTTTGAAAATCATGACTTGCCTAACCACGTCTTTAAACTTAAAAAGGCTTTATATGGCTTAAAGCAAGCTCCAAGAGCTTGGTATGAAAGGTTAAGCAAATTCCTTTTAGAACAAGGCTTTGAAAGAGGAAAGGTTGATACAACACTTTTCATAAAAAGGAAAAATGATCATATTTTACTGGTTCAAATATATGTTGATGATATTATATTTGGTGCATCTAACATTAAACTTTGTGAAGAATTTGCTAACACCATGAAAAGTGAATTTGAGATGTCCATGATGGGTGAGCTCAACTTCTTCCTTGGTCTTCAAATCAAACAAGCGAAAGATGGAATCTTCATCAATCAAGGCAAATATTGTAAGGAATTGCTCAAGAAATTTGGTATGGAAAGTTCAAAAGCGATTGACACTCCTATGAGCACATCATGTGCATTAGACAAGGATGAAGGAGGTAAGCCTGTTGAAATCACTCGATATCGAGGTATGATTGGCTCACTTCTTTACTTAACCGCAAGTAGACCGGACATTATGTTTAGTGTATGCATGTGTGCTAGATTTCAAGCTAATCCTAAAGAATCACACTTAAGTGCCGTAAAAAGGATTTTGAGATATCTTATAGGCACTACTCAAGTGGGACTATGGTACCCAAAGGGAGCTCCATGTGAGCTTATAGGTTATTCCGATTCCGACTTTGCCGGTTGCAAATTGGATAGGAAAAGCACAAGTGGCACCTGCCACTTTCTTGGTTGTTCACTAGTTTCTTGGCACAGCAAGAAACAAAATAGTGTCGCACTGTCCACGGCCGAAGCAGAATATGTGGCAGCCGGTAGTTGTTGTGCACAAATTATTTGGATGAAGCAACAACTTAAGGACTTTGGTCTTGATCTTGATCATATCCCTATTAGGTGCGACAATACTAGTGCCATCAACATAACCAAAAATCCCATCATGCACTCAAGAACTAAACATATTGATATTCGTCATCACTTTATAAGAGATCATGTACAAAATGGTGACTGTGTTTTGGAACATGTTGAATCCTCCAAGCAATTGGCGGACATTTTTACCAAACCTCTCTCAAAGGATGTTTTCACCAACTTAAGACGAGAAATCGGGTTAATTGATCCATCTTGCTTATAAATATGCATATTTCTCATCTCTTTATCTCAATCACTAACTTGGACAATCATACCATGAAAAATTTGCAAAAATCAGTTCAAATTCTGCCCATTTTGCTGCACTCTGAACTGCAGTATCCGAATACTTTATAAAAAGTATTCGAATACTTTCATTTAAATGAAAGTATTCGAATACCACTCGAAAAGTATTCGAATACTTTTCAAAATGAAAGTATTCGAATACCATTCGACAAGTATTCGAATACTCCTGCACTTAATGCTCAAAATTGAGCTTTTATTCAGCTGAACCGCGCCACTTCCCATTTCTCACTCTCCAAACCCTAAAGCTCCATCATCTCCACTCCTTCTCCCAAGCGACGTCAACAAACAGGTATTTGGGTCCTTTCCTCTGACTTCATCTCCCCTGAATCCTCACAGGTATGCCTCCATGAACCCTAACCCTCTTCTGTTTCATTTTTTTTTTTCATGTAGACCAGATCTGTCTCTTGAACTTTGTCTGCATATACTGTTGTTTCTGTGTTCCCTAGGCTTTCCTTAGCTTGCGTTAATATGCTGCCTAGACTTCGCATCCATCATATTGCATTATTTGCTGGGTTTCTGGTCGATTAGGGCACGATTTCTGGGTTTCTGATGAACAAGTATTCGAATACTGATGAAGAAGTATTCGAATACTTCTCCTTCTGATGAACAGTATTCGAATACTGATAGAAAAGTAATCGAATACTTCTCCTTCAGAAAAGTATTCGAATACCAGTCATGAGTAATCGAATACCAGAGACAGAGTATCCGAATACTGATAAAAGTATTCGAATACTTTCCTCTGTTAAGCCCTTTTCATTATTTTTTTTTGCCATTTCTCTAGTACCACACAGCTGTGCATTCTTGATCTACTACTGCCTATTCACCATTCTCACACTGCTTACTGATTATATTCTTTTTTTTAGGTATCCTCATGGCTAGCACTCGCTCCAAATCTATTCCGGATCTCCCTACTGCTGAAGCTGCTAACTTCACTCGCTATTTTCCCAATGATCCTATTCAGCAGAAGAAATCTGCCACCCACTATCTCCGCCGACCCATCGTTGAGCCGAAATACCTCGACTCAGACTTCTTTGTGGCCGAAGGGTTTGACATTACTCATGTTCTAGAAAGCGTCCATCTACTCGAGTTTGTTCAGCTCCGTCGCCCTTATGTAGCACCAATGGTTAGCGCCTTCTATCAGAATCTCACTTACAATGAACGTGTGCTGCAATCGAAAGTAAAGGGTGTTCATATCAAGATCTATCCACAGGACTGGACCGCCCTTATTGGCTATATTCGCACAGGCGATCTTGAATTTGATGGCTCTGACTATCGCACCTATGAAGACTATGACAGAGAAGCATTCATTCAATCTGTGGTCAGGGACGGAGCATATAAAATTGGGATGACCAAATTCTCTCCCACATGTCTGCAAGTGTCTCACCGGATCCTCCACTATCTGATCACTCATGTCATCTCACCAAGGGGAGGCAATCACGCTGTGGTGCTCAACACTGACTTGTTTTTCATGTGGGCCATCCTTAACAAGACTGCGATTTATTGGCCCGACACCATATGCCGCATCATGCTGGACACTCATCATCATCGGAACACTCCTCTTCCCTTCCCCATGCTGATTCAGGCCATCATGGAGCACAGTCAGGTTCCCATGATTGGAGAGGCCAAGACCCCATTAAAAAATAATCATAAAATTTCCGGCACACAGCTCAAAAAATGTGGTCTTCGCAAGATAGCCGGCGAATGGGTCTATTCCTCTGGTGCTCCTTCTGCTGCTCCTATGGATGAGGATGATCCCATTCATGATGATCCCATTCATGATGATCCCATTCCTGCAGATCCTCATGCTGATATTCCTACCACAGAGGATGCTCCTGCTGCTAAAGGTACCTCCACCCCTTCAGTTCCCCGACGCCGACGTCGCCGCCCTGTCACTCTCGACGACGTCATGGATTTTCTGGAAGATATGGATGATGTCATAGGCAACCGTCTCTCCCGCATCGAGCGTCGTCTTGGCCTGACTAATGAGGACGACACTCCAGACATATCTCCTCCTGATTCCCCTCAGCTGTGACGCCTGCTGTCATTTACCATGCTTTATTTTTTATGACCCTGCCATCTGATGCTAAGCTTTATTTACTTTTTGGACTTTACTTACTTTAATTGGATGGATGTTCATCAGTTTTATAACTCTGCTATCTTATGATACTATGTTTCTCCTCATTGTTTTGCATTCTATATATTGTTGTTTTTGATGTTGCCAAAGGGGGAGAAGATATTGCAAATTGAGAAAGGTACATAAACTAAGGTAAAAAGGGGGAGCACAATCACCAAAGGTAAAAACAAGTTTGTCATCATCAAAAAGGGGGAGATTGTGAAACCAATGCGCTTAAAATGAAAAGTAAACTCATACAAGAGTTTTGATGATTACAAACAAGCAAGAGAAGCAACACTTGAGTTAACACAACTCACAACAATCAAAAGTCAAAGGAAGCAATTCAAACAAGTCAACAAGAGCGAATCACTCAAGATCTTGATCACAACATACTCCTGAGAACTTAGAATCCAAAATGTAAAGGTAAATTGTTTAATGATGCATAAATGAGCTCAAAGGACATTTAAACCCATGCATGCATTATCCATTATTTTAAAAGCATTGATTATTATGAAAAAGATCCTTGACACTCAAAACATTTTATACAAGTCAAGGAAATACATTAAAAGTGATTTGAAACCAAAAGGAATACTTTACGGCTCATAAAACTGCATATTCAGAGAAAGTATTCGAATACTTTAAATAAAGTATTCGAATACCAGAAAAGTATTCGAATACTTTCAGCAAAGTATTCGAATACTTACTGGACAGAAAGCAGTCCAACGGCTATAAATGAAGTATTCGAATACCACACGAAAAGTATTCGAATACTTACTGGACAGAAAGCAGTCCAACGGCTATAAACGGCTAGTTTTGCGAAAATGAGTGTTTTAAGAGTCATGGGGGGCCTCTATAAATAGTGATCACTATTCACATTGATGGGACACCTTTCCTAATCATTATTCTTGCTTTATTTCATATCATTTGCTTACTATTCATCTTCTTGATCATAAATCACCTTTGAGCTTCAATCTTGTGTCATTGATCAATACCTATAAGCTTCAATTTGTATAATCTGTACTTCAAGAGTACAAATCCTTTTCCAAACACTCTCAATCTATTCTTGTGTGTAAAGGGTAGTGAGACCCTAGTGAGAGGTTGCTCATAACCTAAGTAAGTGAGTGGAAGTGTGAAGGTTCCAAGAATTAATTTTCTTGAAGGTTGTAGTGGTTTTTCAAGCACCCTTGAAGCTTGATAATTAGTGGAAAGTTGAACGGGCTGGACGTAGGTCACGGTGGTAGTGACTGAACCAGGATAAACAGTGTTTGCATTCTCTCTAACTCTCTATCTCTTTATATTAGCATTATTCTAATTACTTAAGCTTATCTGTTTCTCCTCTTTATATACCATTCTTTTGTGTGAATCTTCATTTTCTAAGCTTTGCTTTTATCATACTACTTTATCTTAAGAAAATTAAGTTTCATAAAGAAAGTGAGGCATTTTATTAGAAATATTTTTAAAACTCAATTCACCCCCCCTCTTGAGTTTGAGGCCACTTGTCCAACAGTTCTGACTCTATCTGGGTTATTGTGGACAGACTGACGAAGTCTGCCCATTTTCTTCCAATGAAGGTGAGCTTTTCCACAGAGCAGTTGGCCAAGCTTTATGTTCGTGAGATTGTGAGGCTTCACGGGGTGCCCGAGAGTATCATCAGTGATAGGGACCCGAAGTTCACATCTCGATTTTGGGAGGCGCTGCAGGAGGCTTTTGGTACACAGTTGAGATTGAGTACCGCCTATCACCCTCAGACTGATAGACAGACTGAGAGGACCATCCAGACCTTGGAGGACATGTTGCGAGCTTGCACGTTGGAGCAGGGCTCGGCATGGGATAGGTACCTTCCGTTAGTGGAGTTTATGTACAACAACAGCTTTCATGCTAGCCTGGGCATGGCGCCCTACGAAGCACTGTATGGTAGGAGGTGTCGGACTCCTACTTGTTGGTCTGAGGTTAGGGACAAAGAACTTTTTGGTTTGGACTTTGTCCAAGATACCACCCAGCAGATCCTGATGATCCGTGAAAAGTTGAAGCAGGCGCAGAATCGTCAAAATAGCTACTATGATGTCAAACATCGACCTCTGGAATTCTGCGAGGGTGAGCATGTGTTTGTGAGACTTTCACCTGTCACCGGTATTGGACGAGCACTCGGAGTTATGAAGCTGAGCCCGTGATTTATTGGGTCATACCAGATTCTTGGTAGAGTAGGACATGTTGCTTATCGGTTAGCCTTGCCTCCGAACTTGGCCAACATTCACGACGTGTTTCACGTGTCCCAGCTTCGGAAGTACGTGGCCGATCCTTCGCACGTGATGCAACCTGATGATGTGGAGGTTCGAGAGAACCTAAAGACTCCGTCGGACCACTTAGAATTCTCGATCGTGGCGAGAAACAGCTGAGGAACAAAACCATTCCGATGGTTAAAGTGCAGTGGACTGGACGCACTCCTGAAGAGTGTACGTGGGAGCGTGAGGATGAGCTTCTTCGTCAGTATCCCGACTTCTGAGACAAGTATGTTTCTGATTTTGTGGACAAAATCCTTAAAAAGGTGGGGTGAATGTAAGAACCCACACCGCTAATTAAGGTGATTAATTGATTAATTGTGATAATTAGTAATTGATTCCATAATTGACCCTAATAATTATTATGTGGCTTAAATAATTATAGTAAGAGGGTAAGGATGCTGAAAGTCGCTTTTCGGAAGAAAAGTGCAGATACCGGTTCTGCTAGTCGGTATAAATGCGTACCGAAAAAGTATCCCGAAAAATTATAATAAAGGCATGATAATTACTAGAATATTATATAGGACTAGTAAAACGAGTTTCAAGTTAAAATAATGTGATCTAATGCCAGAACTGATACTGGCTATGGAAAAGCGAGTACCGGAAAGTTATTCAGAAAAATAAAGTAAAAATATGATAAATCTTCGAAAAATGTGTAGGTTCAGATTGCAAAGTTTGGGATCAAGATCTTTTGCGTAGCTATTAAGGCTAATACTGCGCGTGTAATGACCATGTGGCTATAAGTAGCCTTGGCACATGATCCTAGGTCATTTTGTGGAGCCTCCAACGTGAGTTTTCTGAGAGTGAGAGCAGCCACCTTGTCACTCCACTTCTTCTCCATTTTCTCACCAAAGACACCACCTTTAGCCTTGGTTCCTTCTCTTGATCATTATATCTTGGTGTGAGCCACCTTGTGAGAGTGATGAGACCTTGTTCCTGAGTTCTTGTTTCTGCATTTTGAGGTTGGAAGTGCTGAGTTTCTGGTTTGGTGTTGTGGTGTCACCTTCTTGGTGTTTGATGCTCCAAGAAGGTATCTTGTGAAGGAAAAGACCAACCCTCAACCTCATTTTCGTTCCTTGTGAAGTCAGCACCTTGGAGCTGTTGTGAGAGCTCCAAGAGCATCATCTTCCCCTGTCTTGGCTTGTGGTATGATCACCACCTTTTAACTTGAGTTTTTATGCTTAAAAATGGAACCTTGATGCATGTAAAGGCTAAAAGATGATAACTTAACGTTGTGTAATGTCAAACACACCTAGAAATGCATGCTTTAGGGTCTTTAATCGGTAAAAACCCAACCTTGGATGGATATCTTCATGAAATTGCAGAACTACATTCTGTCATGAAATATCTGGATATTTGTCGAGCAAATATCCGGATATTGATATCCGGATATGGGATCTAGATATCTGGATATTGTATATCCGGATATGGTTAGTGTGATATCCGGATATTGCATATCCGGATATGCTTCGAGGGATATCCGGATATTCTGTGATTTCGAAGAATAGTAGCTTTACTATTCATACAGTAGGCTATTGGGGGTTTGTGGACCCTAGATTAAGGAAGTTGAACTTCTGTAATTAATGGACTAATTCAGAATCATGTGATTAAGGGCTTGTGGTTTTGTTAGAAGCCTTAAGACGTAAAACGTAAAAGAAAAGGCATTGTCTTTTAAATGTATGCTTGAGATGCATGTTTATTGATATGTTAATGGTTCATAACAGATCTTAATACTGTTGTGTGTGGACTTTGAGCTTGTGGCTTGGATAGCTAGCTTAAGAGGTAAGCTTTTGTGTCCTCGGTTTAGCCATGTCGTGGTTCCACCATGTTCCTTGGGGATGTGGTTTATGCATGCTGTGTTACATGCTTTGATGTTTTGGAAATGCTGTTGAGCTATTATATGCAATGTGCTTTTATGATATGCATGTG
The DNA here is from genome assembly GCA_032173675.1 of Gastrolobium villosum. NCBI lineage: Eukaryota > Viridiplantae > Streptophyta > Magnoliopsida > Fabales > Fabaceae > Gastrolobium > Gastrolobium villosum. Next base: position 10,860 of record JAVKPL010001650.1, read on the forward strand.
ATGTCCACCTATACGGTAAACCTGAGTATGTAGTACATACAAGATGGTGAGGCTGTGGGTGAGGTGCAAGCGGTGTTCCTTGTACTCATGTGGGTATAGACGTATTCCTGCATTTCTCTGGCCAGTAGATAGCAATAAACACATATGTCATAGATATCTGTTGCACTGCATAGTTTTGGAACTTATATTGAATTACTGCTTTTAGAACTTATATTGCACATGTAAGTGAGCTTGGGGTGGAAGATCCTTGAGGACCCCTTGTCTTAATGAGATTTCTTGATTAGAGATCTCACCCCACATTTGGGGACGCTTATTTCAGGTTCAAGTAATGTTGAGGCCTCAGGTGGCAGGAGGCCAGAGTTGAGCTAGATAGTGCTGATTGTACCTGTTGTTGTTATACTGTTAGCTTCATTTATGTTTTTGGAGTATTATGTTGTTACTTGCTTGATCTTGCTCTTTATTTGGTGAGCATGAGGTTTGTCCATGTCACGTAGACTCGTTATGTCTTAAGTTTTATTTGATGTTGTAATGATGTATCAGGATATTGTCCGGACTACGTGATGTAGATCCGTGATTTTAGATACACACTTATCTTTATGTTATGAGGTATTTCAGTTAGTTGTCTTGCAATTTATATATACCGATGTGTGTGTGTGTGTGTGTGTGTAAATCAATAAATTATAACCGTTAGATTGACAAGTCAATAGTTATGATTTGGTGTCAAATCTTTTAATTTGACACTGGTGTCAAAGGATCCTCTCCCACACGCACACACACACACACACACATAAATATATTTAACTAACTCATAACATAAATATATATATAGATATTGTCAAAGGATCCTACCGTTTATATATACCGATGTATATATGTATTCTTACTCAGTAAGATTTATTAAGTCTCACTCATTAATTAATTTTTAATTTGCAATAAATCTCAACCGTTAGATGCATGTAAATCAACGGTTAAGATTTGGTGTAAGATTTATTATTATTCTTATACCGATGTATATAGGTATTCTTACACCGATGTAAGAATAAAAAATCTTACACCAAACATTTATTTGCTTGCGTTTAACAGCTCAAATATTTGATAAGTCAGAACCGTTAGATATAAATAGGATAAACGATCAAAATTTAGAGTTTAACTTATACTGGTATAAAATGATCCTTACCCGTATATATATGTATGTGTGTGTGTGTGTGTGTGTGTGTGTGCGCGCGTGTGGGAGAGGATCCTTTGACACCAGTGTCAAATTAAAAGATTTGACACCAAATCATAACTATTGACTTGTCAATCTAACGGTTATAATTTATTGAAAATTAATAATTAATTAATAAGTGTGACCTAATAAATTATAATTGTTATATTTACAAAAATCAACGCTTAAGATTTTGTTTCAAACGATCATGCCCATATATATATATATACATATATATATGCATATATATATATATACATATATATATATATACATATATACATATATACATAGGCAAAATGATTTGTAATGTGACTGTATATAAGCGTTGGTGCAGTCACCTAAAAACTACGTCGTTTTGGGTGGGATAAAGGAAGTTCGCATTTAAAATTAATTGTAGAAAATAAAAATTATATTTATTTCCAACTTTGTATGGTTATGATTTCCCATATTTAATATTTTATATTTATTTTCACCTTTGTATGGTTATTATTCCCCATGTTTAATGTTTTTACATTATAAAATGACGTAGTTTTATATGACTGCACCAATCCGTAGGTGCAGTCACTTTACATCCGCTAAACCCATATACATATATATATATATATATGGGCATAATGTTCTTACACCGGAATAAGAATTAAAAATCTTACGCCAAATCTGAATCATTGATTTACTTGCAACTAACGGCTCAAATATATAATAAATCAGAACTGTTAAATATAAATAGGATCAACAATCAATATTGAGAGTGTAACTTATACTGGTGTAAAATTATCCTGACCCTATATATACATAAAATGTACAACATGTGTGTGTGAACGGGTTCTTTAAAATATTTAATGTTAAAATGGAAACATTTTTCCTCGTTGATTCAAAAGTCAAATAATTTATCAATCTAATATAGTGAGATGTGCATAAAAAGTGTGCACGTTTAAGTCCCACATCATATGGGACTTGTGCAAAACCCAACTCGCATTGTCACGTGTTACGCTATATTTTGCACAAGTCACGCATAGGATGGTGTCGCATCTTGAATGCGCACACCCCAATACACTTCTTTTTGTTGAATTGAGCATTTACCACTAGGTTAAAAGCTATGAAGGTTAATATGGGTACAACTCTTTCTACTTACCCCTATCAGCCCAAACGCTATGCTTCGATGTGACGTCAGCCCCACATTGGGCGTTGACAAGGCAAGATATTGGTCTCTCCAACAATCCCCCCAACACTTGCCTCCCACAAAGTTTCATACAAGCGAATCGAACCTATGACATCAGCTCTGATACCAAGTGTTGGATCGAGCACTTACTATTAGGCCAAAAGCTATAGTTGTTAGTCAGGGTGCAACTCTTTCTATTCACCTCTACCAGTCGAAGCGTTATGGATTGATTTGACTCTAACCCCACACTGGCCTTATACCTAGAAAAGATGTTGGCCTCTCCAGTATTTTTTGCATTAGATTTGTAAATAGTTTTCATAAAGAATTAAACGAGTAAAATGTTTTTTATTTTGCATTATATGGGTCAAAAAGTTCTATAAATGTATATATGTAACATTATAATTTCTCTACTATCGCATCATTTGACAATTGATTAACAAAAAATATAAAATTGAACTTATTTTGATTGAAACAAGTTATTAATTGAGAGTTGATCTTGATCTATACTAAACAGGATGATGGTTTCAATCCATTAATGGCCAAAGAGTCCCAATAATAAAGACTTAAGGAGTAAGGAAGATGTTTATCCCATAGATACATAGTTAAAGTGACACTAGCATAGAGTTCCTAGACCTCGTCAAAAGTCAATGATTGAAGGATACACATAAGGTTTCAGCTAGACCTATATAATATAGCCCATAAACACACATCTCGCAAAAGGGATAGGTTGTAGAAGTTACATGAACCAACTAATGAATTAGATGTCGTCATACTAAGGCGAAATAAGCAGGTTATGTCATTGCTATATAAAAAAGGCTCAAAATCGGTATAATTATATTCTCCATTATTATGTAAATTCATTAATCAAACACTAACTTGAGCATCGACGAAGTGCCTTATAGGTATTCCCCATTTTTTCCTAGTCAAGCGAATAGCACCAATGCAACCATCCTGCGACACCTCTCGTCAGATTCTGCTTCAAACTTCAACTGGACCAGATCTATCCATGTGTGGTCAGACTCAACCTTTCTTAAGAGGATAATGAATAGTTTTTAAATGAGTATTGCTTATTGTAAGTACTTTGGTATTTGATATTTAAGAGTTTTATTATTTATGGTTTTAGTGTCTTTCATATTATAGAAGATAAAATTATCTTCTATATACATTTAAAAATATGTCGACTTTATTATTTATGGATTTAGTGTCTCTCATATTATAAGAGATAAAATTATTTTAATACTCACATAAAAATAGGTGGGTCCATATTATTTTTCTCTCTTCTCTTTATTTGAACCCACATACTTTTATGTAAGTATAGAAAATAATTTTATCTTCTATAATATAACAAACATCAACGTATTATTTATATACTTAATTCTTAAGTTAAACTCCCATACCTTTTTGTGAGAAAAATAAAAAAAGGATCATACTTTCCAATGCGCACTTTTTTTTCTTTTTTTTTTTTTTTTTCAGAGAGGAAGGTTTGAGGGATTAGAGTAAAGTCAGGTGTGTGAATAACACTTTGAGAGGACAGTATAAATAATTATTAAATGTAAAAGTAAAGCTATACAAATATTTTATTCTATTTCCTTTTTCGACAAATCAATATGAATTTAGCTGATTCAAACCTGGTTTGTTCTTTTTTGACTAGTCCATCAATGACAATGATTCTAGATTGGTCCATAGAATTATATCGTTTTTGTGCTTTTCAATTTGATGGTATTTAATTAAGACTTGTAAGCTATGGCCTATGCGCATTCAATTACACACTGGAATTGTTAATTTATAATTCTTTATTAGCACTTACCAGCCCAGGGATCAAAAACCAAACTGTAAAATAAAAAAAAAGAAAAAAAAAAAGTAGGTATCATTTTAAAAGATGTACAATTATGTCATTTTAAAGATAGAGAAAGAGTAAATAAAGGAGGAGAGAAAGTTGACAAAAAAAATAAAGGTGTGAGTCTCACCTTTTATGATAGTGAAATGATATAAATTGTGTCATTTAAAAGGATAAATATTTAAAAAAAAAAAAAACATGGGTGGACATAAGTTGCTTGTGACTTGTGAGAATGTTATAGGGCTCCATACAGGTCGGGTAAAGCGGGGTTTTAGGAAAAAGTGTATCCAATTTAATTATTAAGGTGCAGATTGATTCAGGTCATATTCGTTAAAATAAAAATAGAGCAAATATCATTTTCCGTACTCAATAAATTTTATGATACCTGCTTTAGTCCCTAGCAAATAAAAAGGTTATTCATGGTATCTAAAAAATTCAAAGTGAACTCATTTTAGTCTTTTTGAGGTACTAATATGGGTCTTTTTTGAATTTATGAAGTATCACGATTTCAACTAAATTGGTCCATTTTAAATTTCTTAGGGACCACGGATAGCCTTTTTATTTACTAGGGATTAAAGCGAACATCGTGAAATTTGCTGAGGACAAAAAAAATATTTACTCAAAAAAAAAAAAAAAGTTAATCTGAATCAAATCTAACTAACTAACTAAAATTGCATCGATTTCGGTTTGGATCACTGTGTTGTAAAAATGGAACTCACTACCCAAACTAAATTATATTGGTTTTTACTCCTTCTAACCCGATCAAACCTGATTATGCTAACCAATTCGAATTTTTCTTGTTATAGTGGAATGTACAAAATATGAGTGGAAACCACCTATAATCAAGTGGTGAAAAATATGTAAACGTAAATGATGTTTATGGAAGTGTATTGACAAACATTATTATAGAATTTGTGTACTTTATTGAGCAAAACATGACAATGGTAAGTAAGCCCTTCAGTGTTCTGCACAGTTAAACTGAATTTGCATTCAACAAAATTTCCTTGCACAAGCCCCAAGAATTGAAGAAGAAAAAAAAAAAGCAAAAATACAAAAGAATGACAATTAACAACTTAACAAAAACAGAAAAGAAAAAAAGAAAAGAAAAGAAAACTAAAGCATCAAAATAGAAAAACTAAAATGAAAGGGGCCTATAAAAGATTAAAAGTATATTTAACTAGTCTTGTCAGAAGCAGCAGGAGATGTCCAATATTTCTTTACAGCAAATAAAAGTTTCTCCCTTTCAAGAGGCCCATCTTCATGGTCCACAATTTGACAATCCCAGTCCATGCCATTGACTATACTTTTCACCTTTACCAATATATCAACATCATCTCGAATAATCACACTTCCTTCAGGTCTAAGGACTCTATCCATTTCAAGCAAAATGTCTTCCAATTCACATCTACAACACACAGATTTGAATCATTTAAACTACATTCTTAGATTTTAAATAATGAAATGCATTTCTAAGATCATTAGTAAGAACATAGAATTCACATTTTCAAGTTCATAAAATTCAATTGTTAAGTATCATCGTAGTAAACAGAACAACTATTATTGTTTACAATTAGGGCATATTTGGTCCATAGTATTGAATAAGACCTGATAGTATAAGAGTTGATAGTATAAGGTATGATTGTATAAGACCTGATTAAATTTTAATTTATTCAGGATTTGGCATAATATTGAATAAGATAATATCATCCAATATTTGGTAATACACTGTATAATACTAGATAGATTAAAAATAAATATTTTTGTCAAAAATACCTGTTAATAATGAATTTACATAATTCTTCCAAATATATCAGATGATATTATTTTTTATAGAAATATGTTGATCAGTGTGTCCAAAAAATATATTAATTTTTATAAAAATAAAAATCTCCAATATTTAAAAAAATTATATATTGAAAAATTATTTTTTATTTTAATATACTGATAGTAAAATAATATATTAATTCTTAAGAATTGCATTGGTTATTATATCAACCCCTTATCAGGCCTAATCATATCCTCTGAGTCTTGATTAAGTTATATATCATTTTAATGTATAAAGGGATCCTACCGTATAAGCTTATGCTATAGATGGTCACACCAAACAATTAAAAATGTCATAACTTATAACATAAGCTTATACAATCAGGCGTTATTCATCACATTATGTAATACATATGAAACTTTTGGGTTTGATGTATACCTGTCATTATAAAGGCTGAACACTGAATCAGCATGAATTAAGTCATAAGTTCTAGGATAAGTAGACATTGCTTCACACCTGCAACAGAATTGAAGGGCACAAACATTTTAGAGAAGAAAGGGAAAGACCATCATCAAATAAAGGACGAGAGAATATTGATCTAACCAATTATGATATGTTCCAATCAAACCCCGTTCATAAATTGCTCCGAGTGTATCAACCTTAGCATGAACAGGAACTATATTCATGACCCAAACAGGATAGTCAATTAGTGCAGCAGCAAATCCACCCAAGTAAGCATTCATGTCTAAAAGGTTGCGGTATCTCCCAGCTTTTCCTAGTTGATTATTAACCTCCTTATAATATGATACCCTTTTCTTCCACAACTCATTATCTTTTGAGAAAGTTTCAGGGGTAACCCCTTTTATGGTACCCTTATAAATCCTTGGTGGGGTGGCTTTTAGTCTCTCAGGCCAATTTTCCAATTCTCCACCAGCAGTTTCTTCCCTGTTAGACACTTCAGGCAGAGGACTCAAACATGTGTGCATATCCGTGTACCTGAAAGTGACCAAAATGAATATAATAAAACATATGTTAAACATTTATGTCACAAAAATAAAAGTATAAGGAGAATGGGAAAATGAAGCACATACCAGGCTTTATCAGGGTTATTCTGGGCCTGGCAGAAAGGCCTATTTTGGGTTAGCTTACGGTTGGCTTTGCAATCTAAATGGTTTTTGGGTTTCTGCCAAATAGCAATATCACCCTTCTCCACTAGCTTGTTCCAGCATAGGCTTTTGGCTACCTTCTCAATTTTGGTCTGCTCTTCATTCAAATCCTCCTTTGTTCTTTCCCATCCTTTCCAGTATTTCTTCCAGCGGATTGGTGGCCCAGATAGAATCCAATACCCTCCAGGCCGAAGAATTCGATCAACTTCATTTAGATAAAGCCCATCTAATTCAACAAGTTAAAAAAAAAAAAAAAAAAATCACGACAAGTTAATGTTGAATCATGAAGCTGTTGTACGTCTTACATCCACTATTTGTCATTCATCCCACTTATATTTAACCGATCTAATTTATTAGTCACTTAAATCATTAGATGCAAGTAAGATCAACGACTAATAATGTATTTATGGATGTAAGACTTAAACATAGACTTATACCAATGTAACTTGATATATATATATATATATATATATATATATATATATATATATATATATATATATATATATAGGACAGGTTATATTTACAAACTTTTTTGTTTACAAACTCCACTATATTCTCCCGGGATAATACAAACTTTTGCAAACTATACTATGTTCTCCCGGGAGAATATAATGTAATTTATAAAAAAATTCCAAAAAGTTTGTAAACGGATCCTGTCCCTATATATATATAGGGATAGGATCCTTTGACACCGGTGTCAAATTTAAAAATTTTCACCTCATCTGAGAGCCGTTAGATAAAAAAAGATCAACGATTCTGATTTGTAAGAATGTGATATCATTGATCTTTCTAACGGCTCTCAGATGAGGTGACAAACTTTAAATTTGACACCGGTGTAAAAGGATCCTACCCCATATATATATATATATATATATATATAAGGGCAGGATCTTTGACACTGGTATCAAACTTTGAAATTTGACAACAAATCTCAATCGTTGATTTTCGCCAATCAACGATTATCATTTATTGAGAATCAAACTTATTAATTAATTATTAATTCCAATAAATAATAACTGTTGATTGGCGAAAATCAACGGTTAGAATTTTGGTGTCAAATTTCAAAGTTTGACACCAGTGTCAAAGGATCCTATCACATATATATATATATATATATATATATATATATGTGTGTGTGTGTGTGTGGTTTCAATCATTTTATACTAGTATAAGATATATTCTCAATGTTAGTAGTTGCTCTCACTGGTATTTAACGACTCTAGTTTTTTAGTTATATAAGTCATTAAATACAAGTGGATCAACGGTCAAAAAAATGAGTATAAAACTATTTATTCTTATACCGATATAAGAATAATATATATATTACTTTTCTTGTGTGAGAACTACAAAAGTTGGTATTTGGTGAGTGAGAATACCATATTCAGCCCATGGAATGAGGCAGCGAGAACAGTGTGCCATGTCAAAAGCTCTGGAGGGGAAAGGGAGTCTCTTTGAGGCTAGGACTCCAATTATAGCAGGAACTCCTCGTTCAAGAGCAAACTGAACTTGTGCTTCGTGCGTGTCCCTTGGTGCAATTGACATTGTTACGATGTCACGGGATAGAAGATAGGCTCCCCAACTAGCAACCTGCGAGATCAAAGTTTTGGAAAAATATTAAAATTGGCCCATTACATATTCACCAATTAAATTCAGCTTTGTTCAAATATTCTTGCCATATCACTCAATATGTAAAAATAAACAATTGACTCCGCAAGAAATATAAAAATAATGAGAAACAAAATAAAATAAAGCTTTTTTCATGAAAAATATATTTAGCAAGATTTTGAAACACACTACTAGTTTTTAATTTTTGTCTTTCTGTTTTTTGAAGCACAAGACAACATACATATTTAGCCATATTGTTAGTGGAATCTATTACGGAATCTTTTCATGATGTGATCAATTTTAATGCAATCTGTAAACTATGTCATAGACGAATAGCATAATGTAACATTATAATGATTAAAGTAGTAATGATTGAATCTTAATTCAATAGAATATTTATAATGCATTTCATAAGATATCTTTTATTTTTATTGTTATGTACGACTAATCTAAAAGCTCACAAGAAAATCACGTGTGGTTAGGGACTAATCAGACAAAATGCCTCGTTAGAGGGAAAAAACAAGAATCTAGTACATACATTGGACTATGCCCTTGGTATCAAGGACTAAATTATCACATTATTTATAAAAAATTATCTAAATGCCATATACCGATTTCCAAAACGACACGTGATTTAACTCATTACAGCGAGTTAAGTATGGACACATGGCAGCAAAGCGAGTTAAGTATGGACACATGGCAGCAAGTTCATGGCCAAGTAAACTATTGCATAGTGCAACGGAATTACATGGCAGCTTCTATCATGGCCTGCCACGCGACCTAAAACACTAGGCAGCTTGACGTAGCCTAGCAATCCGACATTTTTGGTCTAAATTTGATTCATAAACAATCCTAAATTTAATTTAATTACTTATCAGTTCAAAACAGTTTTAACTTAACATAAACTAAATTAAAAGAAATTAATTAACACTCCTAAAAATAATTAATTAATAGTTCTATAATAATATAAATTAATATAAACTAAATTAATTACAGACGTAAATTAAATTTAATTCATTAACACTCCTAAATTAAATTAAATTACTTACCAGTTCAAAAAAAAATTACTTAACATAAACTAAATTAAATGAAATTAATTAACACTCATACATTAAATTAAATTAATTAATGCACATAAATTAAATGAATAGTCCTAAATTAAATTATTAGACCAAAAAACACCATGTATAATATGCTATGCAGCACAGCATGTACGGCTACGTGTCAAAAAATCTGACATGTACCATGTTCTGCAACATAGCAAATTTGACACGTGACAGACACATAACAAGCCAAGCTCCCTAGTATTTTAGGCCACGTGGAAAGCTGTGACAAAAACTATCTGCCAAGAAGAAATCTCGCTGCACTATGTGACGGCTTATGTCACCATAAACATGCTACTAGGTTTTATAGCGAATTAGGTGACGTTACATTTTGAAAAAAAAATAATAATAATAATAATAATAATTCCAGTGCATGATATTCAGATAATTTTTTGTGAAAAATATGGCATTTTAATCATTGCCCTTCATATATTATTAACTCACTCCAAAGTACACTTGAACATGTTCGAAGCTCACAGTATATTACATGATGGCAAAAATTTGGAATCACAATCACATGACTCAGTTATAAATAATGCTTTATATTCCGATTTTACCCCGGGAACCACACACCTAGCCCGGTTCATTCCAATTGTGGATGTGCACCACATTAGATCTCTTCAGTTCTTTTTTATTTGCAATTAGAAAAAAGACAAAAGAAAAAAGACAAATTTTCTAGGTAGAATTTCGATTACCCTTTTTTATAATTCAATCATTGTTATGGTATGGATCGAGCATTTCTGGGCACTGCTCAAATGCAAAACAAATACAGCAACAGAAACCTTCGATTTTTTTGTCCTTTAATGTTCCTTGTTCATGAATAGCTCAAATTAAGCAAAAGAAACAGAGACCATGCATATGTGATCTGTATGTAACTATACACCAAGAAGCACCAATACGCGTTTTCGATACGTTATTCGATGATATAGGATGTCGATTACCAAACGATACGTTTCCGATACGCGTATCCGATACGTTGGAAAATTTTTTTAAAGATTATCAGTGCTTCTTAGACTATACATTCATAAAAATAACATGCTGAATATAGGGACATTGACCATGTTGCCCTCTTTTTCAATATAATATACCAGAATGCCGAGTTGAAATTTTTTTTCAAACTGTCACGATACCATACTCACTAAGATAGTCAACTACTATGGACGGAACACATGGCACTTCCGCAATGGCCAGACATGCAACCCAAAATAGCTGAGGTAGTCAGCTACTTTGGTTTCTAGCCACTTTGGTTTCTAGCCGCCGGAAAAGTGACATGTATCCCGTCCATAGTAACCAACTACCTCAGCAATTATGGTGACGTGGCAATTTGGAAGGAAAAAAAAAAAATTGACGCCGTGGCATTCAGATTTATTATATTAAAAAAGGTGGCAGTACAGTCGATGTCCCCCAAATGTACTGGCTTAATTTTTATCGTAGGTTAAAATTTTATTTTTATTTAAAACAACAAGATAATAAAAATTGAATTCCTAACTACTCAACTAATAAATAAATTGACATAAATAATTTTATTACATATGTAACGAAAGAGCCAGACATTCATGCGTTCTGCTTTCATATCGCATCAAAATTCAATTCCAGCGACATTGATTCTCTAGAAAACTTCTACGAAAACTCTTCAAGAAAAACATTTAATACAGAAAATCCATGTGAGAATCATTACTCTGTTCTATAAAGGCCAGACAACCCGTTACACTTGGCTTTGGATCCATTTGTTTAGAAATATAACTGATGAAACATTGGGACAAGGGAAACGAACAAATTGCACAACCCATTAAAAAAATACTAAAAGCCTACCCCAGATAAAGACAAACACCCTTTCATTTTCAGTTTTGGAATCTATAATATTGACAATATAAATATCAATCAAATAATCCCTTCCTTAGTTAAACACCAAGTCTAATGCATTAGTTAAAGTTACAATACAACAACTACTAAGATCTTCTGATCTAAACTAAAAAATCATCAATAGTTAAGACTCAAGTGGACAAAAAGACACAATCACAAAAGACCCTTTTCTTTTCCTGGTACAACGTAGTCAAGAGTTAAAGACCCTTAATTTTCCATTCTTTTCACCCCTCAATTTTGTTTTCTAATATAATATTAATAACAAACAAAAAAACACAGTTAATTAAGATAAAAATTATTTAAATTTTTGCTTAATAACAATTTATATAAAGAAAAGAAAACGCAAGAATTATACCTTACATAGACATTTAAGTAAGTAGTTAAAAGTTGTGGCCCAAAACGATATAAACATTAAACAGCATTATTATTCTTATCCTAAAAGTAAATATACCAAGACAAATAAAAGAAAAAAGACAAAGACATCCCAACAAGCCTCTTTTTCTTTAAAAATAATAATAATTTATAATAATAAATAAATAACTTTTTTATCTTAAAAAAGAGGTGCAAAAAAGAAAGACAAAGAAAAGGGGAAAACAAAACGTACCCCACAGCCAGTATCGACAGCGGTCCGAACTGAACCGTCTTTGAGGTTTATCAACATTCCGATGTCGTCGATGTACTTGTCCGCGCCGTTGGGGAACATGGTACCGCCGCCGGGGAATCGAAACTTATCGCCGTCGTAGCGGATCCAGTTCTGGACGGCCTTTTCCACCGTGAGCTCACGGTGAGGCACGTTAGCATACCACGCCAGATCCCTACTCGCCGGCCACGGAAACGGATTCTTGTAACCGTGCGGCGGCGGAACGCGGCACTTCAAAAGCTCCCTCTTCACCGGGCAGTGCCTCTCGCGGTACATCATCCTGTCACGTGAGAATCTCAGGGAACGTTTTTGGTCCTCACAGGGTGTGTACTCGCTAAGACTCTCGCTACATGGAGGGTAGTGTTTCGTTGCTGAAGAGGTGAAAGATGAGGTTGTTGGGTCGGTGGCGTTGTGGTGGGAGAAAAAATCTAAATGGGTTGTGGTAAAGGTTGGGTTTTTGTTTTGGTTTTGATTTTGGGTACATGGGTTGGTGTTTGTGTTAATGGATATTGTTTTTGTTGTGATGTTTTTTGGGTTTCCTTGTTGGTATGCACCTAGGAGATAGGAAATGATGCAAAGGAAAGCTACTAAGGAGTAAAGATTGGTTTTTTTGCAGTTGAAGAGTGAGGGGGATTTGCAAGGTTTGTTAGTTGGGTGGTAGGGTGGGGTGGAATCGCCGCCGGCCATGGTGGTGATGGAGGAGGGTTGAAGAAATTTGAGTTGATTGGTGGAGATGGGTGTTTATTATATATTGGAGTGGGGTGTCACGTTTTGTTCAATGAAATGTGCTATTGGTCGTGTGAGGACTTAGAAGATGGGACCGGATTACGAAAAAGGGATGGTGGGTGTTTCCATTACTTGTGGTAATAATAACATTTGAATAATTTTTATATGGAGTTTGGGTGGGTAAGTGTAATGTTATGTAGCATTCTTGTATAAAATTAAAATAAAAGCCTCCAACTAGGATAGGGTCGATAAGTTCTTTGCATAATCTATAGGGGCGACGTATTACTACTTTACACCGTAAGATATTTGTATAGCACAAATCATTTAATATTGATTGATTTGATGGATGCAATTTGTATGTATTAGAGATAATAGATTGTAATATAAGTGAATCTTATTTATAAGTCTAAAAACATTTGTATGTATTATCACTTTGAAAACATTATTTAACAATTATCTTTGATTCTAGATTATGTGAACGATTACTTTTACCAAAAAAAAAAAAAAAAAGTAATTTTGGTAAGGGAAAAAAAGTATTAATTTTAATATGTCATTAATGTAAAACTTTTCGGTTTTGACATCTTTTTTAATAAATTTAATTTTCCTAATAATTATTTTAGATACATGTATAAGATTTTTCTTGATATTGTATTAATTTTAAATAAAAATGGCTTTTTAGCAGAAAATCATTATACATTAAATCATAAGTTAACTTAAATACATACATATATTTAGTCAAATTTAAATTTTAACTATAATAATTAAAAAATAAAATTCATTTTAGATAATAGTCATAAAAAAGGGATAGGTTATTTTGCATAATATCTACCCTTATTCTGCCTATATTTGTCTATCTCTCTCAACATTGTTATATTACAATTTCATCTAACGATGGAGATTTCTAGAATAAAATAAACCCTCTTTTTTACTTTCTTTCTTCTCACCGTCTCCCACACCCTTTCTCTCTATTGCACCTACAACCATCGATTTTGATTTTGATTTTGGTTTTAATTTCTGAAAATAATAATGAATTGGTGGATGCAGTGTGTCGTGCTCCAAGTTGAAAGACATAGAATGGATTTCAAGACAAGATCCCTACGTTTGTCTTGAATATGCTAGCACTAAGTTCCGAACCAGAACTTTCTCAATTTGATTTGACTCTTTTGTAATCAACATTGATCATTTACCTCTTTCCGACGACAGAAAAAAGACATATTTTTCAAGCAAAGTTCATCAAAAGGCTCAAAAAATTATATCCAATAACCTAATAAGGAATAAAATTATTTGAAAAAAATCAAATCTCCAAAATTCATTTCCATAATATGTTTTATTGTCGAAAACCACTAATTCCCCACAATTTCAATCACCGACAAAATGAAGAAAATCGAACTGAGAGTAAGGGAAGATGAGAGAAAGGGTGTGGAAGCAACAAGGAGAAAGAGGGGAAAAGTTTATTTTATTTCGCACGTTTAATGATATTGTAATCTAACAGTATTGAGAAGGATAGACAAAGATAGACAGAATAACTTATCACCATGAAAAAAAAAACAAGTTACAACCATTTGCCATAAAACTTTTATAGATATGTTAAATATTAATCTTTTTCCAGAACTTTTGATAGATAATTAAAATTCATTAGTTGTTATCAAATAAATTATAATTGAAAAAACTCTTATTCATCTAGAAATTAATAATTATGATAATTTATTTCAACAAAAATTCAAAATAGACTTTTTTTTCACTTTTTCACATTTTTTATGTAAAAAAAAAACTCATTGCATTGCATTGCATGTGAATAATTTTCCAATATCGCTTCTCACCCTAACACTCACTTCTAAGAGTAAGGTTGCTCAAGAACAGTGTTATTAAACCCGAACCGACCCGGCCGGGTCAACCCGAGAACCGGTAAATCGGTCATATAATCGGTCCGGTTGAAGAAACAGACCGGTCATGTATCAGAACCGGTATGACCCGGTCCGACCCGACCGATTTTCATAAAAACCGGTGACTCGGTCGGTTAACCTGTGACCCGGCACAGTCACAACAAAAATCCAATTTTTTTTTTCAAAAAAAAATTCATAATAGACATATTTGAATATTTTTTTGCTTATTGGCTTAATAAGTTATGTATTTATAATACTAATATTATCTCAATTATGCACTATGCAAAAAAAATTGATTTGATTTATAGTTAAAGATGTCATTTTCTGAACCTAAAGCCCCATATCATGATCATTATATTTTTGTTTGATCCTTTATTGGATAGTAGTATGTGGTTTATTTATTTTTTTATTAAAATATTTGAAATTTTAATCTTTTTTTATATATTTGAGTATGTTTATAATTTTTTAATATGAATTATAAAATTTTATATAATTACTGGGTCATGTGATTGAACCAGTGACCTAGTACTTCGACCGGGTCAATGACCTGGCCGATTTTAATAACATTGCTCGAGAGTGCCAGATGGTAACTCGAATTCGGGCTTGGCTAGCCAGACCATGGAGTGTTCATTTACAATATGCGTATCGGGAAGCAAATACTTGTTCGGATTGGTTAGTGATGTGAATCGGCAAGTGTACCGATCGTCCCAAGTAATAAAAGTGTAAGTAAGATCGTCTCTACAGGGATTGTAGACCAAGTACTACAATAACCAGTCCCCTTAAGTTGAATGGATCAAAAGATGTGACAAATATTGTTGATTACTTTAGAAAATTAAAGTGAAAAGTAAACGCGTATTTTTAGGATTTTTGTAAGAACAGATGAACAAAGATTGAATAAAAATAAGTGTGAAAAATAATTGAGAAAATATTGTAGTAAGAGGACAAACATCTTTCTGATCCTCACTTTGTAATCTGAATCAAGGTTTACATGCGATTTACCATTGATCAAACGATTCACCATCTTTTATTTAATTAGTTAAGTCCTAATCCCTTAGTGATCTTAACCTTATTAACCCTATTAGAACCGTAATCCCTTAGTGATTCCTTTTTAGATTAAACATATAAATCGGTGAATCTTTCACGTTTGCGATTCATGTAGCCTATCCCTAGTGCATACATGAATAGCTATTTTCCCCCTTGTCAGGAATTCGGATCCCAATATCCCTATTGCGAACCCTAACCCTCGCGATCCCATTAGAATGATCAGATCTAAAAGAATGAAAAGATGAAGAACGAAGGAAAATAGATTCAATCGGAAAAACACATGTAAATTTGATCCAAATTACAAGGGGTTCACATCCAGGGTTGTGACCTTTACCACAATAAAATGAGATCTAGCCAACCATTGTCATGACTGATCTCAAAAATTCAACAAGAAACATAAATTACAGTAGTAAAAGAACAAAAACGAAGAACGAAGACGCAGCTTCAGAGCTCGCTTCGCAGCCTCCTTTCCTTCCAAATATGAAAAATGGTATGATATGCCCTAATGACCTAATTCCTCCTTTTTTATCCATTTTCTATTTTTCTTCCAATTTTTCCCTTGTGGAAACACGGCTGTGGTTTCGCAACTGACGCTATCAGCGTCATGTCCACGCCGAGAGCGTGGATGCCTCTGAACTCTCACACCATCAGCGTCATATCCACGCTGTGAGCGTGGCTGCCTCTGAACTCCCACGCCATCAGCGTGACATCCACGTTGTGAGCGTGGGTCTTCACTTTGGCAAATCCTCATTTTACTCCAAATTTGTTTGCTTTTCCTACAAAGTAAGCATAAAATCAGTTGAACAATCATGAAATTGGAATTTAAGCAAAACAACAATAAACGTTGCCTTTTTACCGAGGATTAGCCCATTATCTTTCTCTTTTTGGCTTGAATTTACCTATGTGCTGAAGGCAAATCAGTTAGCAAATCATCTTCTAGCCCTACCTGCCCGTGAGGATCACAAGTTCTTTGGCTCCCCTCCTTCAGACCTTAGTTTTCTATTTCTTGCAGACCTTGCGTTAGTAGGTAGAAATAGAATAGTTAATACTCTATGATATATATTCTTGTTTTCTTTCTTTGTTGCTTGGCTTTAAGCCATTTCTATTTACCAAAAAAAAAAAAAAATTGTCACATGACATAATCTTAATTATCTGTCCCAAATTCTACTTTCATGTATTAAAGAATAACTTGTTACCAACAAAAAAAAATTAACTAACATAATAAATAATGGATTCCTACAAATTTAAAAATCTTCAAATTTATTGTGATAATAAATATTTGATAATTGATTTTCCTTTTTTATTTTCTTATTCGCTCAAAAGGAAAATTCTCATGGATCAATAATTATATTGACGTTGTCGGTCATAAAACATTGACGTTTTTAAAATGACAAGATTCCCAAAGTTTAGACAAATAAAAACTAATTACCATATTAATTATTATTTAATTTAATAAATTTAGTGTTAATTTTTTTAAAAATAATAAAAGTTAAATAATGTCATCACATAGAAACGTAACCCCACGGGCCGCTGGCATTGGCAACGCCCACTGCAATATATTGGAAGATTTGTTAGAAAATTTGAAATATGAGAGTTTTGAGTGGTGTGACTGTGATGTGATAATGGTGATACTTTCATTTCCATTTTTGGATTTTTTTTATACCTTTTTGTTACGATTTCTACTATCAATGAATTGTTGTTTGTCTTCTCAGAAATAAAATAAGGAAGAACATGTACCCAAAAAATGAAAATGATAATAAAATAAGGAAAATAAAAATGTATTTCAACCCATATGCAGTAAAGAATACCAGCAATTGTTGTTGGAGATCTTTTGTTGGTTTGCTTTTAGTTTTTTTCCTTTAATGGGTAAGATCAAGAATTTTAACTTTTCTGATGGATTACGGTTATAATGTGAAGGCATTTTACCTGCAAGTTGCAACCTACTATAAAAGCACTTGTATTGCTTATAAATAAATTTGTCAGTAAATAAATTTCTTCCGGTGTTGTATGGCCAAATAGCCTGCAATGTGAATATAACACTCTTTGTATGCGAAATTGCTTTTGCAAAATTGGTAGCTCTATGGTTCACTTTATGCCTTTTTTGATGGAAAAAATATGTAAAATTGTAGGTTATTGTGAATTTTTTCCGAGTCTATTTAGCTATATACTTGATTTGCTTACTTACTTTCAATGCTTATTCATATGATAGATGGAAACTAATGCTGAAAAAAATGATTCAAAAGTTTGGCCTAATTCAATCATTAAGGATTACATTCAAAGGAAACATGCAGAACGGTGTTTTTCACACTAGAATATGGAATTCCATAAAAGATAAACTGAATTCCGTAAGTATAGATCTTTTAGTATCAAGCAAATAAAGCAAAAGTTTCATAGACTACGAACTAAGCATCGTGAGTTCTCTTTACTCTTGCAACATATAACAACTCTCATTATCAAGTCAGGTTAATTAAGAAAATCAAGCATGAGTTTAGTAGATTAAGTTGTGTTTAAGGAAATTGTGACGAATTATGTCAAGTAATGGTTCATTGATCATGAAATTATCATGACAAGATATACAAGGATACAATTCATGCCAAGCAAGTCTAATAAGACCTTAATATTAATAATTAATAAGTTTTAGGGTCAAAATGTAATTATGAGAAAGTTAGGGGTTTAATTATAATTAAACATAAACTAGTCTAAACTATAATTAGATGATGTAATTAAATTCCTTGGGGAATTTTAAGAAATTTAAGGGGTTTTAGTTTTGTTTAAATAAGTCTAGATTAATTATTAAAAATAGGATAAAGTGTAGATTAAATTAATTAGTAAAAGAAATTAATGTGTTAGTCTTGAAAATTTAACTAGTTTTAAGTTATTAATACTTGATGGTAGTAATTAAATAAAATAAAAATCTGACCCTTTATGTTCCCTCATCAACGCACAAGGTGGGGAGGATTTACAGTGCTATTATATTAGCCAATAAGAACCCGCCACCTTAGGAAAATAGCCTTGTAAGTCAATAAAGAGGATTTATCTTTTAGTTCATCACTTGGACGGTCATCAAAAGAGAAAAGGAACAAAAAAAAAAAACCTGCACTTGTCTTTTTCAAAATCGTGGCATGCTTGGAAGGAAGGGTGATGAGAGAACATGGTATTCTAGTGTTTAAATCATCTAGCTCCTTTGAGGAAAAAGATTGCTTAATGAATGGAGATTAAAACCTTGTCCTTTTTCCTTCTTGAAGAGATCATATGAAGGTATTTTTCTTCTCTTCTCCATGCACATATCAAGCTGTCTTCTTAGTGTGATGATGGATTTTTCATGCTTTTTTGAAGTAAATTTGAAGTAGTAGTCTTCTAGTGGTGTTTAAGGTAACTAAAATACCTTTCCTTAGTTAAATTACATGGATATATTATTAGGTTTATGAAATTGGGGGCTGAATTGTGAAGTTAATATCATGAATATGTATATTTTGCCTGTCTAATCAGAATTTTAATTCTAAGTCTTATGTTGTAAGTTGTAATTTAAAGTTATGAATTGTAAGATGTAATATGTAATTGAGAAGTGTGATGGTACAATGATACTTGATGTAATATGATGAAAGGGCTTTAGGCCTATTTTAGGTTTATGATTTATTGTATGTTCAGAAATTGCATGGAAATTGCATGTAAATGGACTTTGGTGATTGAAACAAGTTAAGAATTTATAAAGTGAGCCATATAGTATGAACTGAATAATAAATGTAAACTGAGTTGGGTTGTAAGTGCCCCAAGGCATTGTTGGTCCTTGTGTGTGCCACCCATTGGTTATTAGGTACATTTGAGGTACTAGTGAACATTCGCAAATTGGGGATTTTTGCAAAAACAAAGGAAACTCTGACTAATTTTCTGTAGAATTGGCAGATTTTAGACGATCTTCGGGAGAGCATATCTTCCTCCACAGAGGTCCAATAGGGACGTGCCATACTCCATTTTAAAGCTTGAGATGTCCCCTATATTTTATTAAAATCTTAGAATTTTCTGGGTTGAACGCAACCCTGTGGAAGCCATTACACGTGACTGCCCTGTTTTGCCCTACACTTGGGGGCTGTTCTGGACCGATTTTGGGAATTTTATTCCCGCTTCGTTTGTGAGTCAAATTAGGTGTATGATATATCAAATTTAAGCTTGAGGTGTCTAGTTTGATGTATAAAAATTTGAGAGAAATTGACTTAGTGGATAATCTGCAGTAATTCGCGGAGTGGGAGTGGTCTAGAGCGGTGTTGGGGTTGGCTGGTAGCTATGCTTGTCCAACTTCAAACGGTGATATCCGGAGCAAACGAGATCGAAATGACTCGTGTGATGGCTCCTTAGAAAGGTAATTAAGTCCCGTAAGATACTAAAAGATGAGATGAACACGAAGAAAATAGAAAGAGTACGAAGAAATATACCGAACCATGTTCGGATGAGTAGACAACGCAAAATTACGAAATTGGCTAAGTGGGTTTATGGGAACCCCTTAGTGACTTATAATAGGTAAATTAAGTTATAAAATAGTCTAAATAAGTATTCTGCAAGAGTTTATAGTTATAGTCACAACTTTTAATTATTACACTTTTATGATTTAAATACTCTCGTAATAATCGGAAAAATCTTACTCGCATTTTTATAAATGAATTGCTGAGATTGTAACTGCGCTTAATATCATAATTAATGTTAACAATACCGGTGTACAACGGTATCAGAGCAGTTTTGTAAGGGAACTTTGATAATGTATAACTGTGTTATGTGCTGCATAGTTGTATCTTATCGATTATTACATATGTGATTCCTTAGTGTGGGTATGATCAACTCATTCCTTTGTGTTACATGTGTGGTCATCATAAGAAGCCTGCGCGGCAACCCTGGAGCACCAAATACGAGTCTTTAGCCTGATGTTATGTCTGCAGTGTTAACTGCTCCATGGACAAAAGATGGCAGTAAGTAAAATATGAATACTAGAGGACTTAAGGACAACAAACTTAAATGTGTTGTTGGAACTTTTTGGTGAAGACTAAAAATTTGTATTATAAGTAAAGATTGTAAACAAATCTATGATGTGTACGGTATTAGCATAGGTGAACCTTGTAGTACTATGAATAATAAATATATAATTGAGATGAGTCCGTAGTATGAAGATGGTATTGGTGAGACTTCCAAGTATATATGTAGTATAGAAAAACAATTATGTACAAGTGGACTTGGTGAATAGACTTCATCAAGGTGAGAGATTTAGAACCTGATGGATTATTGAAATATGAGAACAGATATGCTTAGGTGTGAGTTAAATATGCGATGTTTGATTAGAAGTTATAAGATCGGGATAGATGGTGCTCACTTGAATGAATCGAGATGGTTAATGTAGAGAAATAAATAGGATATTTGATGTTTAATCCTAAGGGATTTGACCACTTGAAATTATTATGCTGGGGAAGTGTTAATTGAAATATATTGAAATATGGAAATTAAGTCCATAAGGAGGTAGTGTTGAGTAAACATAGGTGAGATGAAGAAATTATGTAGTATGTGTAGAAGGAAGAAGTTGAGAAAATCACCATGGATGACATAAGATAAATATACGATGAAGGCGTTATTGTAGTTAATGGATGTCGATTTAAATTGGCAGATGTATCAGTGATAAATGAATAGGATGGTTGAAATGTATAGTCATGTGTAAGACAGTAATGAGAATTGTAAAGAAATTATGATCTTTTGGTCTATATATATGTACTACTAATAGTAGTGTGCTTGTGAAATCATTGGTATTTGATATGGATTGATAGACGGAGTGGGGGTATTTTCAATGTAATGAATATTCTACAACCTCCAAAAGCGGAAGTGATTAAGAAAATTGATGGGTTGCTCTACAATATTGAGTATAGGTTTATGTGATATATAGCGGACAATAGATTAGAACAATGACAGGATCTTGTGGGTTATTGTTGTACAACAATAAGGTGAGATGGTATGATTAGAGAATCAACTAATGTACAACCTAATGTGAAATTATGTGGTTAGCAAAAGAGCTAAGGTGTAATGTCGAAATGAAAATGATAAGATCAGCTAATGAGATGAGGTATAATTGTCAGTGCAAGGACTGACGTGTAGTTTTCAGTGCAAGGATCGATATAAAATTTTCAATGCAAGGACTGATGAAAAATCTCTAGTGCAAGGACTAAGGTGAAGTTAGTTCTCTGAGATTGGATAGAAATGATTAGAAGATCCCTGTGTGATGGGAAGTACATGTGGGAAATATGATACTTATATTAAGAGATGTGAGATGTGTACAGAACTTTGAGAAAAGTTTAGGATTCATGGAATAGAGATTATGTTATGAACTATGCCAGATGAGTAGTCAAATTCAAGGAGTAAACAATCTTTGAGAAGAATAATCAAGGAAGAAACAGTGCACCATAAGTATATGTGATATGATTATTATACTACTATTATGATTATGGCAGTAGCCCCATGTGGTTATACAAAATAGTATTGTCGTTATATACGGGTATGATACAGACACCAAATGGACTGGGTCCATATGTAATCTGGTGTGTACTAGGTACACGTTGGTTGTCATATACTGATATGTTATAAATATAAATTCCTCGGTGCACTGGGTGCATGTTATACGGCTTGATAGTATGGATATCTTTGTGCAGCATATGTGCCCGGAGTGTATGCTATCTCCGTGCGGATTATATTCCCGGAGACTATTATTATCTTATATGAGTAATATGAGATGAGAAAGTATTCCACATTGATGTGACTGCTAGTATAGTTAAGACGTTAATATAAATGCACAAATAAGAGACATTTGGGGATGTTCCTATCACTGGGGCAGCTGGTGGTATGTTACCTATTACTACATGGATCCTAACGATAGATTCTCTGATCGGTGGGTTATTTACATCTGGGGCCCTTAGGGCAGTAAGAGCTCAAGGGGTTTAACCTGAGGATGTGTTTACCCACTGTATTGGGAGGATTGTGTTGTGTAAAGATCACAAGATGTGGTATCAGATAACTTTAAGTGAGCATAATATATCAAAGGGGATGCAATATGTGAGGCGTCATGAGAAGGAATTTTGAGGTATGAATTCTGAGCACTTGGGAATGTGTATGTGCGTGTACCAAGTGTGGTGACATGGATTGGGTTTCACGGAAATTGTGAAGTGGATCGTGGGAGTCTCACCCTATATGAAAGGAATAGAAAATTTTTTAGTACTGATGGATTGAGTAAATATCTTCTAGGAAGGCTTGTGACGATGAGATGTTAAGTTAAAATGGCGGCCTGGTGGCCTTTCATAAGAAGTTAGTTGTAATGGAATTAGGTGAAAATGTTTAACAAGGATCAGTAACTTAAATTGTGATGATTAAAGAAATGTTGATAACTCGATGGAGTGACTTAGAGCACGGTATGTGATACATGCTAGGTGGGAGAGATATATCCTTTGGAGATACACGGTATTGATAAAAATTTGAGAAGATTGTTTAAGGATGAAAGTAGTTCCAGGTGATAGAACGATTATGTTTGGAAATTATCAAGGTGAGGAGACTAATATGTGAGGATTACGATATAGTATTTTAAGTTGGATATCCATGATAAAAATGTCGATAATGAGAAAATGGAGGTATAAATGAATGAAAAATATGTTGAATCTATAATATTGTTACAAAATGATGAGTAAATATGGTTAGTTGGTGAAAATCTTAGGCATAAGACCTTTGATGCGGAAGTCATTGATGGATTTTGTGTTAGACTTGGAGATGACTGATTTGATAGATAAACGAACAGTGGGTGAAAATTATTGATATGATGTTATAGGTGGAAAATTTCATGAGTGGGTTTGTGGTTGAAGGACCTTAAATGGCTAATCGGAAATATAAACTATTATGAGGGTTGTTAGTTTTGTATCACCAAGAGAAAGATATAGTTCTGATTACCTAAGAAGAGGGGAAGACATGTGACAAAGTAAAATATAGTATATAAGTATGGAATTTAATGTGAGTTGGAATTATAGGATACGACAAAGTGCCATTGAAATTAGAAAGTATGTGCTTGAGTGAAAGCTAAGGAAGCAACGCAATGGTAAGATTAATAACATTAATGGAAAAGACTGGTATATTGGAGTATGGTTGAAACAGTAGTGGCAGTGAAAGGAATGGAATACTAAAGAAAGTGTGAGTTAAGATTTTCAGGAAATGACAGATAAATATACTTGGGGATCGTCTGATATTGTTGTGCAAGATCTTGGGTCAGATAAAAAAGGAAGTGAGGTTAGGTAGACGAATTTGTAACATAACTAAATTATTACCTATAAATTAGTGAAAGTGCAACCGTGAACCATGGAAAATTTAAAGTATTGTGAATTAAAAGGTCATAGCACCATAATAGACAAGTATTTGTGAAGGATCAAGGAACGATAAATACCATAAAAAGGAGGTTATGTCTGTGATAAAAGTAAAATGATAAAGATACACACTTGAGGAGGCTACTTGGGAACGGGATGATGAGATTTCTCCGGTTGTATCCTGAGTTAGCGGACAAGTATGAGTTAATTTTGCAGATAAAATTCTAAAAGGAGGGGTGAATATAACAACTCTCATTATCAAGTCAGGTTAATTAAGAAAATCAAGCATGAGTTTAGTAGATTAAGTTGTGTTTAAGGAAATTGTGACGAATTATGTCAAATAATGGTTCATTGATCATGAAATTATCATGACAAGATATACAAGGATACAATTCATACAAAGCAAGTCTAACAAGACCTTAATATTAATAATTAATAAGTTTTAGGGTCAAAATGTAATTATGAGAAAGTTAGGGGTTTAGTTATAAGTAAACATAAACTAGTCTAAACTTTAATTAGATGATGTAATTAAATTCCTTGGGGAATTTTAAGAACTTTTAGGGGTTTTAGTTTTGTTTAAATAAGCCTAGATTAATTCTTAAAAATATAATAAAGTGTAGATTAAATTAATTAGAGAAGAAATTAATGTGTTAGTCTTGAAAATTTAACTAGTTTTAAGTTATTAATACTTGATGGTAGTAATTAAATAAAATAAAAATATGACCCTTTATGTTCCCTCATCAGCGCACAAGGTGGGGAGGATTTACAGTGCTATTATGTTAGCCAATAAGAACCCGCCACCTTAGGAAAATAGCCTTGTAAGTCAATAAAGAGGATTTATCTTTTAGTTCATCACTTGGACGGTCATCAAAAGAGAAAAGAAACAAAAAAAAAAAAACCCTGCACTTGTCTTCTTCAAAACCGTGGCATGCTTGGAAGGAAGGGTGATGAGAGAACATGGTATTCTAGTGTTTAAATCATCTAGCTCCTTTGAGAAAAAAGATTCCTTAGTGAATGGAGATTAAAACCTTGTGCTTTTTCCTTCTTAAAGAGATCATATGAAGGTATTTTTCTTCTCTTTTCCATGCACATATCAAGCTGTCTTCTTAGTGTGATGATGGATTTTCATGCTTTTTTGAAGTAAATTTGAAGTAGTAGTCTTCTAGTGGTGTTTAAGGTAACTAAACTACCTTTTCTTAGATAAATTACATGGATTTATTATTAATTTTATGAAATTGGGGGCTGAATTATGAAGTTAATATCATGAATATGTATATTTTGCCTAAGTCTAATCATAATTTTCATTCTAAGTCTTATGTTGTAAGTTGTAATTTAAAGTTATCAATTGTAAGATGTAATATGTAATTGAGAAGTGTGATGGTACAATGATACTTGATGTAATATGATGAAAGGGCTTTAGGCCTATTTTAGGTTTATGATTTATTGTATGTTGAGAAATTGCATGTAAATGGACTTTGGTGAATGAAATAAGATAAGAATTTATAAAGTGAGCCATATAGTATGAACTATATAATAAATGTAAACTGAGTTGGGTTGTAAGTGCCCCAAGGCATTGTTGGTCCTTGTGTGTGCCACCCATTGGTTATTAGGTACATTTGAGGTACTAGTGAACATTTGCAAATTGGAGATTTTTGCAAAAACAAATGAGACTCTGACGAATTTTCTGTAGAATTGGCAGATTTTAGATGAACTTCGGGAGAGCATATCTCCCTCCATAGAGGTCCAATAAGGACGTGCCATACTCCATTTTAAAGCTTGAGATATCCCCTATATTTTTGTTAAAATCTTAGAATTTTCTGGGTTGAACGCAACACTGTGGAAGCCAGTACACGTGACTGCCTTGTTTTGCCCTGCACTTGGGGGCTGTTCTGGACCGGTTTTGGGAATTTTATTCCCGCTTCGTTTGTGAGTCAAATTAGGTATATGATATATCAAATTGAAGCATGAGGTGTCTAGTTTGCTGTATAAAAATTTGAGAGCAATTGACTTAGTGGATAATCTGCAGTAATTGGCGGAGTGGGAATGGTCTAGAGTAGTGTTGGGGTTGGCTGGTAGCTATGTTTGTCCAACTTCAAACGGCGATATCCGAAGCAAAAGAGATCGAAATGACTCGTGTGATGGCTCCTTAGAAAGGTAATTAAGTCTCGTAAAAGATACTAAAAGATGAGACGAACACGAAGAAAATAGAGAGAGTATGAAGAAATATACCCAACCATGTTCGGATGAGTACAAAACGCAAAATTACGAAATTGGCTAAGTGAGTTTATGGGAACCCCTTAGTGACTTATAATAAGTAAATTAAGTTATAAAATTAGTCTAAATAAGTATTCCGCAAGAGTTTACAGTTATAGTCACAGCTTTTAATTATTACGCTTTTTATTATATAAATACTCGCGTAATAATCGGAAAAAATTTACTCGCATTTTTATAAATGAATTGTTGTGATTGTAACTGCGCTTAATATCATAATTAATGTTAACAATACCGGTGTACTACGGGCTGTTACACAACACACTGGATTTGGTTGGGATGCTGAAACCAACACTATCACTGCTAGTGAAGAAGTTTGGCAGTCTTACATTCGGGTATATTTAATATTTTGTTTGTAAGCTTATGGTTTTACTTAATTGTCATCATTTTAAGTATCTTTTGACTATAATATGATTCACTTATTCTTTGATAATATTTTACTATTTTAGGTGCATACAGAGGCTGCTCAATTTCAAAAGAAAGGATGTGAGCATTCAAGTTATTAGGAATCTTATTTAATAGAAGTACTGCAGCTGGAGTACCTCATCATTCATCTACCAATGACCCACCAAATACAGATGAAGAACTTGAGCTTGAAAATCAATACCTTAATAATGGTGTTCACGTAGATGTTAGTCAAGATAGTTCAGATGATGACTTGCAAACAATTGAGCAAACCACACATCGGGGAAAACACAAAATTCAAGCAAAAGAACATAAGTCTTACAAAGAGTCTAAAATATTTCAAATGGCAGATGCACTTCAAGCATAGGCTGAAGCATCTAAAGCAAAAGCAGAGGTTTCTTTTACAAGAGCAGAGAAATATAGGGCCACTTTTTCAGACTATTCTTCAGATTATTCTATTACAAAGTGTGTGGCTGCCGTTGAAGAGATTGAAGACGTTTCAAATGACATCTACATTAAGGCTTTGAAAAAATCTGTGGAGCCTACTTGGAGGGAAATGTCTCTTGCTATGTCTAGTGATAGGAGAAAGGCATGGCTAGATACAATTGATTGAGAAACTTTGAATGCATGATTGGGTGCTTTTGATTGGATGCTTTTGGTCATAGTATACTTTGCTACAAATGTGATTTTAATTTTGGCGCAACTGTGGTGGGACTTTAGTTTATGTTTTATTTAGACTTTACTATGTTCAGATTTGCTTTGTCTTGGTTGTATTTTTTGTATTGCTTAAGCTTTGGTCTGATCATCTTTGCTGATGTGTATATAGTTATATGCTACTTTTGCTATATGCTCAAGATTTGGAGCACCAACAACTATTTAGTTTCATTATAGATGTGTAAAGAACATGGTTCTATTTAAAGGCACTTCCCTAACAGATGTGTTGAGGGATTGGGCTGTTATGCACTGATAACTCATATTTTATTACACTTATTTGTTACTCTTGGTTGGTAATTTTAGGTTTTATTTGAATTAAATAAAGGTATTTTGGGTTAAATTAGAATTCTAGTTTTTAATTGGGTTTAATTGATTTTCGTCATAATTTTCCAGATTTACACTACTTTCGTATTTTGACCATATCTCACTCTACAGATGTCCGATTGACTCCGTTCTTGTTGCGTTTTGCAGCTAACAGGAAGGGCTATAATCGCTATTTCAGCTACTGAAGCTCAATCCGGACGGGAACATGGTCTAAACCTGAGCTCAAGATGACGTGTTTTTTGCTGGAATATTATTTCATTATTGGACTTGTAATTTAAATTAAAGCCCAATTATTTAAGTGGCCCAAAGCCAAATTAGTTTTATTTTATTATTTTATATTGCATTTTAGACGAATGGGCCGGGCCGATCTGAATTAAGCCCAGCCCAAAATGGTTTTTGAACCCTAGGGGCATATGTAGGAGAGGAGGGGAAACATTTTGGATTATGTAATTTTCGATTTGGAGGATCAAGACACTTTTCTCTGAAGCGTTCTTCGCGTTCTTCATCTTCTTCTTCTTCTTTTTCTTTTATGCAATTTAATTTGTAATCATGTTTATCCTAGCCATGCTAGGCTAAACCCCTTTTAATCAACCTAAGGGGAAGGGATTCCATGGATCTGTTTAGAGGATCTGCGATCAATCTCTAACCAGATTTATTTCTTTACCCTAACTCAGATCAATATCGTGCGATTGTGGATATTCGATCTGAGGTTTGCGATTGCGATTATGGGTGAAGAATGATCATCAGATTTGATGATCCGATTAACCTCAATTGGAAATAAGGATTCTGATTCAATTGGGATTAATCGTGAATTTGGTAATTTTTCTAATTCTTTAACCAGATTTGTTTCTTTTCCTAACTCAGATCGATATCGTGCGATTGTGGATATTCGATCTGAGGTTCGCGATTGTGATCATGGAAAAGGGATAATCATCAGATTTGATGATCCGATTGTTCTCAATTGAAAATAAGGATTCTGATTCAATTGAGATCAACCGTGAATTTGGTAATTTTTATCCAATGAAGGACATCCATGGAACCCTAACCTTAGGTTGGTTAATTTTGAATTACGAATTTTAATCCCAATTTTACATTCTGTCTTTTAAATTATTCAAACTGAAATCAAAACCCCCCCTTTTATTTTCTATTTTCAGCAACGATTTTCACCCAAACAATTTCCTTGAGAGACGACTTAGGGTTTCCACTTTACTGCAAATTTTCTGAACCCTAAATAAAAATAATTTTTAATTTGCACGAGTTCGACAGCTCGTGTCAAATTTGGCGCCGTTGCCGGGGAAATTGCATCGGTCTAAATCGTTTCTGTTTCTAAAAAAAAAAAAAAAAAAAAAAAAATTTGTTTTTGAATTATCCATTTTTGTGTGTTTCTATTTTTCTGAGCATACCTTAGTGCAAGCATCCACAGTCCAATCCTCAGCAGCTTCTACGATAGCATCAAGCATGAATAATCAAATAATTGAAAATAAGCTTGAAGAGTTAAACTCGTTGGTGAGACAATTGGCAGTAACACAGATAGTGCAGCCTCCCACTCCACAGATGAGCAACTTGTGTGGTATCTACTATGATCCTCTTCATCCCACGGATGTCTGCCCTTCCTTTCATAATAGCATCCCTCTAGTTGACCAGACAATAGCTGCAGTAGGAGTTTTTCCAGGAAAATTGCAGTATCAGCAGCAGCAATACAATCCCTTCTCTAATACTTACGATCCTCGCTGTAATCCCCACTTGAATTGGAATCAGAACCTGAACCAGCAGAGCCTTCCTCCTTATCAACAGAGGCAAAATTTCCAGCAGGCTGTACCCCCACAACATTTGCAACAGGAGCCACTAGCCCAACAGCAAATCAATTGCGGTCCTTCACTAGAAGATTTGGTGAAACAGATGGCGACGAGTAACTTGCAATTTCAGCAGCAGACTGAATCTACAATTCAGAACCTGCAAACACAGATTGGGCAGTTGGCAACATCAATGAGTCAGGTTCAACCTCAAGGTTCCAGCAATTTTCTTCCTCCGCAAACAGTTCCAAAACCAAAAGTGAATGCAAATGCCAGTGCTATATCTCTAAGGTCAGGCAAGCAACTGCATGAGCCCCAGCAAGCTACAGTTGAGGATGAACTAGCATTGGAAAAAAATAAGACAGTGCAAGAGAAGCGAAAACTTGACAATGAACCTGAGTTCTCTGTTCCGCTTCCCTTCCCTCAAAGAGCCATCAATTCCAGGAAATTGGCAGAAATAGCACAAGAGAAGGAGTTACTAGACACATTCAGGAAGGCTGAAGTTAACATTCCTCTCTTAGATGCAATCAAGCAGATTCCAAAATATGCCAAATTCCTAAAAGAATTATGCATCAATAAGAGGCGACTGAAGGGAGACGAGCTAGTTAACGTGAGCCATAATGTATCAGCCCTCATCCAACCCATACCTGAGAAATGCAAAGATCTAGGAACATTTACTATTCACTGCATTAGAGGAAGTTCTATATTTGATGATTGCATGCTAGACTTAGGTGCTTCCATTAAAGTCATGCCTGAGTCTGTTTACAAGTTCCTTGGTCTTGATCCTTTGCATGCTACTGCTGTTATTATCCAGTTAGCCAATAGGAGCAATGCTCACCCTTCTTGTTTAATTGAAAATGTTTTAGTCAGAGTAAATAACCTGATATTTCCTGATGACTTTTACATTTTAGATATGGAGGGTGAGTCTCCTAGTAGTACTCCCCCAATCATACTTGGGAGGCCCTTTTTGAAAACTGCAAGGACCAAATTAGATGTGCATGCTGGGACTCTATCCATGGAATTTGGTGATAGCATTTTACATGTTAGCATATTTGATTCCATGAAGCATTCTAAGGTTCAAGTTGAGCATTCAGTTTCATGCATAAATGTGATTCATGATGTGGTTGGTAAGGTTGATTCTGAATTGATTAATGGTTGTGCATTACCTGTGAATTCTGACCTACCTATTAATGATTTTGAATTTGTACTAAATGTGAAGTTAGGCAAGACTCCCCATTCTGGTAATGATTTTGATCCTAACTCTCATGGACCCAAGATGAAATGGGTACAAAAAATTTCTTCCTCTATTTTTAGTATGCAGAAAAGTTTGCGTAAGGTTGGAAGAAAGGATCAAGAGAAGAAGAAATGCATACATAAAAGAAGGCCCCCAAAGTTGCGTGATAAGCAGATGGGGAAGAGTTGCACAATGATTGGCCATCACCTCAAAGTTGTTCATGAAGGACCCCAGAAGCAACCTGTGGAGACAGAGGCTCTACTCACTGATGTTGTTTATCCTCCTTAGGGAGTCCAGGGAGTCTTCTTCCCTCTTTTTTCTTTTCTTTCTGTTATTTGCATTTTTCTTTTTCTTTCTTTCTTTTAGTTTTTGACTTCCGTAGGTAGATTTTCCTCTTCTTTCTGGTTATTATTGAGTGGTACATGGATTATACTTAAATCACAGGGTTTGATAGAAATTTCTGCTTAGGCCTGGTTCTTGATTCTCGGATCGCATTACTTGTTACTTGTTACTTGATACTGTGCTGCTGATTGCATGATTTGGTATACCCTTGTGAGGTTTTTGAGCCTGTAGACATGGTCTTCATATGTAGGCCAGTCTTTCTTTCTTGTGTGATTCTACTCTTGATTGTTGTCCTCTAGAACTTGCTCTTGTTCTTTTTGAAACTGCACTTTTCACTTGCATGCATGAATATGATTGAGGCATTCTTTCTTTCTTTACCCACTTTAACCAGATAGCCATCCCTTATATTATTATCCCTTGGTGAGCCCCTTTGAGCCTTTCTACCCTTTATTTCTTCAGCCGCATTACAAACCTAAGTGAAAAACCAATTGATTCCCTACCCTGGAGATTTACTGAGCATTGGTTTCATTGTGATGTTTTGTTTAAGTGTGGGGGTTTGCCCGAGACGGACAAAAGTTTAAGTGTGGGGGTTGACCATCTGATTCATTTCTGCTATGTGGTTTTACAAAAAAAAAAAAAGAAAAAAAAGAAAAAAAGAAAAAAGAAAAAAACAAAAACAAACAAAACAAAGAAAACAAAAAAAAAAGGAAAAAAAAATGTTTATTTCTATCTTTTCAGTATCTTTGTTTTATGTTCTTAGTTTAGTTCTTAACTTTTTCTCTTTGTAAATTTCTAGGGTGTTTAGCCTTCTCTTCCATATTCATCCATACCTTTACCTCAGCCCCATTACAACCCTGCATAAAGCCCTCTTGATTTGTGCATGCATGTGTTATTAGCAGTGGAGAAGTATAACTTGAGCAAGCCTATGGTAGGATGATTTTCTTGAGTTGATCTGAGTGATATACTGAATTAACTGATACACTTGAGAGAAAATTGAGAGCATCCTGTGAGGAACCATTTTTGTGTAGTTAGCAGTTGCAGTTGAAATTGACACGTCTTGTGATTTGAGAATAAGGAATTTTTGTCCCGATTATTTTATCTGTTCAAGACTTGTGATTTTTGTTATCTTTTGTATACTTGCTAATTATTGGAAAGGATTGGTTGATCTTAGTCTTTGCTTTTAATTTTAGTTTTTGCCCAGGAGTGCAAAAAGATAAGTGTGGGGGAATTTGATAACTCATATTTTATTACACTTATTTGTTACTCTTGGTTGGTAATTTTAGGTTTTATTTGAATTAAATAAAGGTATTTTGGGTTAAATTAGAATTCTAGTTTTTAATTGGGTTTAATTGATTTTCGTCATAATTTTCCAGATTTACACTACTTTCGTATTTTGACCATATCTCACTCTACAGATGTCCGATTGACTCCGTTCTTGTTGCGTTTTGCAGCTAACAGGAAGGGCTATAATCGCTATTTCAGCTACTGAAGCTCAATCCGGACGGGAACATGGTCTAAACCTGAGCTCAAGATGACGTGTTTTTTGCTGGAATATTATTTCATTATTGGACTTGTAATTTAAATTAAAGCCCAATTATTTAAGTGGCCCAAAGCCAAATTAGTTTTATTTTATTATTTTATATTGCATTTTAGACGAATGGGCCGGGCCGATCTGAATTAAGCCCAGCCCAAAATGGTTTTTGAACCCTAGGGGCATATGTAGGAGAGGAGGGGAAACATTTTGGATTATGTAATTTTCGATTTGGAGGATCAAGACACTTTTCTCTGAAGCGTTCTTCGCGTTCTTCATCTTCTTCTTCTTCTTTTTCTTTTATGCAATTTAATTTGTAATCATGTTTATCCTAGCCATGCTAGGCTAAACCCCTTTTAATCAACCTAAGGGGAAGGGATTCCATGGATCTGTTTAGAGGATCTGCGATCAATCTCTAACCAGATTTATTTCTTTACCCTAACTCAGATCAATATCGTGCGATTGTGGATATTCGATCTGAGGTTTGCGATTGCGATTATGGGTGAAGAATGATCATCAGATTTGATGATCCGATTAACCTCAATTGGAAATAAGGATTCTGATTCAATTGGGATTAATCGTGAATTTGGTAATTTTTCTAATTCTTTAACCAGATTTGTTTCTTTTCCTAACTCAGATCGATATCGTGCGATTGTGGATATTCGATCTGAGGTTCGCGATTGTGATCATGGAAAAGGGATAATCATCAGATTTGATGATCCGATTGTTCTCAATTGAAAATAAGGATTCTGATTCAATTGAGATCAACCGTGAATTTGGTAATTTTTATCCAATGAAGGACATCCATGGAACCCTAACCTTAGGTTGGTTAATTTTGAATTACGAATTTTAATCCCAATTTTACATTCTGTCTTTTAAATTATTCAAACTGAAATCAAAACCCCCCCTTTTATTTTCTATTTTCAGCAACGATTTTCACCCAAACAATTTCCTTGAGAGACGACTTAGGGTTTCCACTTTACTGCAAATTTTCTGAACCCTAAATAAAAATAATTTTTAATTTGCACGAGTTCGACAGCTCGTGTCATGCACCATTGATGTATTTTTATTTTTATTTGTTGTTTTTGTTTTCCTTTTTTTGTTAAGTAGGATGATTAGTACCTCTCTATTATTCCTGTTCTGCTTCTGGCCACGTATATAGCAACATTCAACTTTCACCATTCTTCAATTTTGAAATCTTTTATTCAGTCTGGTTTTTGGATACTAGGCAAATGATAAAGTCTTGTTTTAATTTATGAAACTGAGGTCTGTTGCTGAGGTTTACTAAGTTTGTCTTCACTGAAGTGAAGAGGAAAAGGTTTTCGGAACAATATTTTGATTCTAGTTGCTTTAAATTGCTCAACAAATTTGTTTAAGTCTAATTGTATATTATTTGTTGTATTGATTTTATACAGTATTCTTGTCTTTCATTTTTCCAAATGATTATTAATTGCTACTAGCCATTGTGTGAGGTATCTGACCTTGAAGATAAAAGAATTCACACACAGAATGAAGAGAGAACAAATGAAAAGTAAAAGAGATTGAATGAAATACTTTGTATATTGATTACTTGAAGGATACATGAATGCTGCTGTATATATAGCAGATGAGAAACTAAAACTAACAGAAATAATAGTCTTTAACTAATTTTCACTAACAGGCTTATCTTTATCTATTATCCCCCTTCAGACTCAGTGGCAATGGAAAGACTCTGAGTTTGTTTCTAAAAGACAAAAAAGTAGCAACGGAAATGGGCTTAGTGAGGAGGTCTGCAATTTTTTCAGTGACGTGGATGTGTTGAACAAAAACTTGCTTTTGAATTACACGATCCCTTACAAAGTAGAGGTCAAGTTCGAAGTGTTTTATTCTACTATGGAGAGTGGGATTTTCAGCTAACATTACAACACTTGCATTGTCACAGAAAACATTTAGAAGAGCAGTACATGAAATGTGAAGTTCATGAAGGAGTGATTGAAGCCAAGTAATTTCTGCCAAGGTAGAGGCTAAGCTATGAAATTCAGCTTCTGTGCTGGACCGAGAAACATGTTGCTTCTTGCTTGAACAAGATATAAGATTTGAACCAAGATACACACAGAAACCACTTGTGGATTTTCGATCATCAATATCTCATCCCTAGTCAGAATCACAGAAAGAAAGTAGGCGAAAATCCTTGGATTTGTGAAATATAAGACCATGTGTTCTAGTTCCAGCCAAGTATCTTAATATTCGTTTGATAGATTTCCAATGAATGTTAAGAGGTTTATGCATGAACTAGCTAATTTTGTTAACAGCATATGAAAGATCGGGTCTAGTAATAGAGAGAATGAGTCGAATTGTGGAGGGTTTGATTACAGGGCTGAACACTTCACTGGAGTCAAAACCTTCCCTTTGTTGAAAACCTTTTGCAACAAGGCGAGCCTTGTACTTTTGAATTGTGCCATTCGGTTGTCTTTTGATGCGAAAAATCCACTTGCAACCAATAGGCTTTATGTTGGATGGAGAAGTAACAAGAGTCTAAGCACCATTTTTAATGAGAGCATGAAATTCTTCAGTCATAGCTTGTTTCCAATGAGGACAGTTAAGAGCTTGAGACACATTCATAGGTTCAGAATTTAGAAATTCATATTGTGAACCAAGTAAGGCAGTGGCATATGTCTTTGGCTTGTGAATCCCTGACTTGCTTCTGGTTTGCATAGGGGTGTTCATAAACCGATCCAAACCAATTCAAACCGCAAAAACCGAACAGAAAAAATGAAAACCGAAATAACCGAAAACCGAAAAATCGAAAACAGAAAAAAAACTGAAAAATTTACTGGATTGGATCGGTTTTCGATTTTGATGTGGAAAACCGATCCAATCCAAACCGAACCAAACTTTTTTTTACCAAATTATACCTATCCCAAATAATAGCCGGCTCAAAGTTTTAAACCCACTCGTGTGTTAGCCCATTAGTTTTAAACCCACTCTGTGTGGCTGTGACATAACGTTTTTGAGACTGGAAAATAATTATTGGGTAATATTTCTTTAACTTATGTTGTTCTCATGCTTGTGTCTTGAATATAGCTAAGACTGGAAAAGAGCAGGGGTTTATATTGTTGATTGATTTAAACATGGCTAGTGACATATACTTCCAACGTTCTTGATGATTTAGTACTCCCATATCACATGTTTGATGAAAATCTCATCAGTGAATCTGATACGGGCCCAATACAATCAGGCCCAACACACTCCAGACCACTGAGTAACCCAACACCAATGATCAATGACCCAATCCTAGCTGATCCTGTGAGCACATCAGAGAACCATCTAGAAGCTGAAGAAAACATGGCAAACCTTGCAACCGAGGAAGAAGAAGGAGAGAGATCAAGGCCCCATGCTGAAGAACTGATCCGAGAAGAGCTAGAAGAAAGGAGATCCATAGCGGAAAGAAGATCTAAGAGGAATTGCAGGAGACCCAAGAAGTTGGTGGAGGAATAAACTGTAAGTGACAATGATGTAAACATACGGTTAAGTGTACAGGTTAGCATACGCATGTTATAATTGATGAATAAGACTCTGTTAGTGAGTAGTAGTCCTTAGTATGATTCTGAATGTGATTGTGACGTGTAACTCCTCTCTAGTTAGTATATAAATGAGGGGAACACATGTGTAATGGGTATGAAGGAAGTTGAATAAACAATTTTGTTTCTCTTCTCATCTTGCAACTCTCTCTGTCTCTCCGCTCCTCTTTTTCTCTATCACGATAGAACTTGGTTCTATCAATTGGTGCTTTCATCCCGAACTATGGCACCCAGTTCTAGATCAATCGATGATCGATTGGAACAAACTCAGTCCGAAGTCGAACACCTCAAAGATCAGATGCACCGACAGTTCATGGAACTCACATGCAAGCTCGACGCCATATTCGACAATTACAGAGAGCGTTCACCATCATCATCTGGGCCCCACCAGCAGAATGAATCCAAGGAAGTGCAGGCGGCCAAGAGGCTGCGAATCAAGGTCCCATGATATGATGGCTCCTACGACCCTCAAGATTGGATCTACAAGGTAAATCAATTCTTTGATTTTTACGACATTGTAGCTGAACAACGCTTGAGAGTGGCACCATTCTATTTTGATGGGAAAGCTTTGGCTTGGTACCAATGGCTAAACAAGAATACTACTATCTCATCTTGGGAAGGATTCTTAGAGTCTCTTCAGGTGCGTTTTGGGCCATCTGAACTAGAAGATTATCAAGGGAAGTTATCTAAACTAATGCAAATAGGGTCGGTGATTGAATACCAACAAGAGTTTGAGACCTTATCTAATAAGGTAAATGGGTTATCTGAGTCTTTTCTTCTTAGCTATTTTTTAGCTGGATTGAAATCACATATTCAATATGAAGTAGCATCCTTTCAACCACAGACACTAACCAAAGCAATTGCCTTAGCCAAGATTCAAGAGCTGAAACTACAAACCAAAAGCACATACCCCAAACTATATTCTTCATATCCATCCTTACTCCCTACACCAACCCACCAAACTAACAATTCTAAACCAAGTACCACTGTTTCACCTATCACTCAAACAACCACTCCCATCCGGCGTTTGACTCAAAGTGAAATCCAAGAAAGAAGAGATAAGAAGTTATGTTTCACTTGTGGTGAAAAATATTTCATGGGTCACAAATGCAAAGCTTCAGTGCATGTTTTAATTGTTCCAGATGATGAACAATTAACTGAATCTGAATGTGCACCCTTGGAAAATTTAGATAAGACAGAATGGGAAACATATGCTGACAATTCAAACTCACCACATATCAGCCTTCATGCCTTGTCTGGTGTTTTGGTTCCCCAAACCCTACGTTTTGCTTGTCACATTGGCAAAACCGAATTGACTCTACTTGTAGATGGGGGTAGCACTCATAATTTCCTGCAACCAAGAGTGGTATCAACACTCAACTTGCCTACGACAATAGATAGACAGTTTGATGTAATGGTGGGAAATGGCCAAGTGTTGAAGTGTGAGGGATTGTGTCCACAGGTACCAGTTCAGATTCAACAACATGTATTTTTAGTTGAATTTTACATTTTACCCATACAAGGTGCAGATATGGTTTTGGAGGTCCAGTGGTTGCAGTCTTTGGGTCCTATATTGTTGGATTATCAGCATCTCACCATGGAATTTTCATGGGAAGGCTCCTCTATCAAGCTAAAGGGTGACAAGCACCTTAGTTAAATTTCCTTCAATCAATTCAAAAAAATCCAGCATACTGGTCAGTACTGAACTCCAAGGTATCTACACCAGAATCTGAAATAGATCCCCAGGTGCAATCTTCATTGGATGAATTTGACACTATATTCCAGGAGCCTCGTGAGTTAACACCGCATAGACAACTAGATCATGAAATACACTTAGAACCTAATGCTTCTCCTCTGAATGTGAGACCTTATAGGTATCCTCATTTTCAGAAAGGTGTGATCGAAAAACAAGTGCAGGAGATGCTGGATTCTGGTTTCATCAGACACAGCACCAGCCCCTTTTCCTCACCCGTACTCCTAGTTAAAAAGAAAGATGGTACTTGGCGATTCTGCATTGATTATAGAGCTCTAAATAATATCACTATTCGGGACAGATTTCCTATCCCCACTGCTGATGAATTAATGGATAAGTTAGGAGGAGCTCAAATATTTTCAAAGCTGGATTTAAAAGTAGGCTATCTTCAAATCCGGGTCCACCCCTTGGATATACACAAGACTGCATTCATAACCCATCAAGGACATTATGAATTTCTTGTAATGCCTTTTGGGCTCACAAATGCCCCATCCACATTTCAAGCTACTATGAACATCATCTTACAGCCTTTTCTTAGAAACTTTGTTGCTGTTTTTTTGATGATATATTAATCTACAGCCAGTCCAAGAAGCTTCATTTGGATCACTTGAAATTGGTGTTGGCTACACTGAAGTCAAATCAGTTTTATGTAAAGAAAAGCAAATGCTCATTTGGTCAAAGAAGAGTGGAGTATTTAGGTCATGTGGTCTCAGCAGAAGGAGTTAGTATGGACAGTAATAAGATCCAAGTGATGTTAAACTGGCCCACTCCAAAAAGTCTCAAACAACTACGTGGGTTCTTGGGACTCACAGGATACTATAGAAGATTTGTTCGCAATTATGCGACATAGCTGCTCCACTTACTGATTTGTTGAAGAAAGATTCCTTTATTTGGACTACTGCTGCCCAATCTGCTTTTGATCACCTTAAGGCTGCCATGACATCTGCACCTGTTCTGACTTTACCAGATTTTACTCAAGATTTTGTAATTGAAACAGATGCATCAGATTTGGGAGTTGGGGTTGTTCTACTCCAAAATGAACACCCAATTTCCTATTTCAGTAAAAAGCTATCCTTGCGTATGCAAAAGGCTTCTGCCTATGTTAGAGAGCTTTATGCCATCACTGAAGCAGTCAAGAAATGGAGACAATACTTGCTCGAGAGAAAATTTCTCATAAGGACTGATCAGAAAAGTTTACGGGCCTTGCTAGATCAGGTGGTTCAGACCCTGGAACAACAATATTATCTAGCCAAATTATTGGGTTTTCAATATTCCATAGTGTACAAGCCTGGTAAAGAGAATAGAGTAGCTGATGCACTTTCTAGATGTCCTACTGTTATGTCTCTTAGCATGATTGCAGTAGTTCATTTTGACATCTTGGAAGATCTAAAAAAAGAAAATCTGCAGAATTCTTTTTTCCAACAGCAGCATCAACAAGTGAAGTAGCATCCTTTATCTTATCCGGACCTGGAGATTCAGGATGGGCTGTTATTGAGCAAAGGGAAGTTACTACTCGATCCCTCCTCTCCCATAGTACAACAGGTATTGAAAGAAAATCATTCTACTTTATCTAGTGGTCATGCTGGTATTCAGAAAACTACTGCAAGAATTACTGCTAGTTTCACTTGGTCCAGTTTAAAAAAAGATGTTAAAGAGTTTGTGCGCTCTTGTGTGGTGTGCCAACAAGTTAAGTATCAAACTAATAGACCTGCTGGTCTTTTGCAACCAATACCGATTCCTATAAGAATTTGGGAAGATCTTTCATTAGATTTTGTGATTGGCTTACCTGTGTCATATGGCTATACCCCAATATTAGTGGTGGTGGATAGATTATCAAAACAAGCTCACTTTGGCCCACTACCTAAGAAATATAATGCTGCCAAAGTAGCTACACTTTTCAGTCAAATGGTTTGCAAATTACATGGTTTTCCTAGATCTCTAATATCGGATAGAGACCCTATTTTCATTAGTAAGTTTTGGACTGAATTATTTGAAAATAGTGGCACACAATTGAAGCATACTACTGCTAATCACCCACAATCAGATGGCCAATCTGAAGTGGTTAACAGAACCTTGGAGCAATATCTTAGGTGTTTTGTGGATGATAATCTAAAGCAATGGTCCAAGGTATTACATTGGGCAGAATATTGTTACAATACTGCATATCATAGTTCAGTAGGCATGTGTCCATTTAAAGCAGTGTATGGACGTGACCCTCCTTCCCTTCTGGACTATATTACTTCATCTGCCACAATGGAAGAAGTGGACAGAACCTTAGCTGATAGACAAGCAATTTTGCAGCAATTAAGAGATAACTTGCTACGGTCACAAGACATCATGAAGCAGAATGCAGATAAGCATAGGAGAGATGTGCAGTACAAGGTAGTGACCGAGTTTAGGTTCAATTACAACCTTAAAGGCAGACCTCTGTTGCTAATAGATTGTCCCATAAGTTGTCAAAACGTTATTTTGGGCCATTTACAATTTTGAAGATAGTGGGAAAAGTTGCTTACAAGCTTGAATTACCACCACAAGCAAAAATTCACCACACATTCCATGTATCTATGCTGAAACCATTTATAGGGGATTTTGTTATGGCCCCATTTCCTTTACCAAAAGTTTTTCAAGAAGGACTGCCGGTATTGATACCTGAACAATTACTGGATACTCGTGTGGTGCAAGAAGGGGATACTCAATTTACACAAGTGAAGGTCCTATGGATTGGCTTATCACCAGAACATGCTACATGGGAGTCTTGGCATGAGTTTTCACAACAATTTCCATCCTTCAACCTTGAGGACAAGGTTGCTTTTAATGGGGAAGGTATTGATACGGACCCAATACAATCAGGCCCAACACACTCCAGACCACTGAGTAACCCAACACCAATGA
Organism: Gastrolobium villosum; assembly: GCA_032173675.1. Classification (NCBI taxonomy): domain Eukaryota; kingdom Viridiplantae; phylum Streptophyta; class Magnoliopsida; order Fabales; family Fabaceae; genus Gastrolobium; species Gastrolobium villosum. The sequence goes on from JAVKPL010001650.1 coordinate 52,046, forward strand.
TCAATGACCCAAACCTAGCTGATCCTGTGAGCACATCAGAGAACCATCTAGATGCTGAAGAAAACATGGCAAACCTTGCAACCGAGGAAGAAGAAGGAGAGAGATCAAGGCCCCATGCTGAAGAACTGATCCGAGAAGAGCTAGAAGAAAGGAGATCCATAGCGGAAAGAAGATCTAAGAGGAATTGCAGGAGACCCAAGAGGTTGGTGGAGGAATAAACTGTAAGTGACAATGATGTAAACATACGGTTAAGTGTACAGGTTAGCATACGCATGTTATAATTGATGAATAAGACTCTGTTAGTGAGTAGTAGTCCTTAGTATGATTCTGAATGTGATTGTGACGTGTAACTCCTCTCTAGTTAGTATATAAATGAGGGGAACACATGTGTAATGGGTATGAAGGAAGTTGAATAAACAATTTTGTTTCTCTTCTCATCTTGCAACTCTCTCTGTCTCTCCACTCCTCATTTTCTCTATCATGATAGAACTTGGTTCTATCAGAATCATTCTATTCCACGATGGATGTGCCCTTATCAATTGTTTGGATTTGGTTTGGTACGTAGATGCTTTTGATGGGTTTCTTGCCATGTGATTTAAAAAATAAACTCTTTTTTTACATCAAATGATGTGCCTTGGTTTGATTTGATAATGGATAAATATGTTGGTTGAGTAATGTTTGATATTATGCTGCTTGCACCTAAGTTTCTGCCTTAACCTATTCAACTCCATGTTTTCTGGCCAGCTCCTGATCCCCAAGTAGAATCTGATCATGTTCTGCGAAATAAATCACTGCCCTTTAATTTCAACTTGTGCAGTTCTGGTGTGCCTCTGGGAAGTTATGTTTTCCAGGCCAAAAACAATAGGAACCAAGTTATGTTTTCACTGCCCGTTAATTTCAACGTGTAGATCTTATAATGATGTCAGATGATTAATTTTGGGACGAACTCTGGTCTCTTTGAGCCTTTAACTGATGTACAAGACATGTGAACCAATTCTGATCAACGTTTGAAATGTTTTGAAACATCGTCATTTTTTCTGAAAATAATTCTTTTAAGTTTTGTTTTTTTGGCTTTTCAAAAAACCAAAAATCGATCCAATCCAAACCGAAAAAAATTGGATCGGATTGGATTGGATTTGAAAAAAAATTCAAACCGATCGGATGATGTAATGACCAAACTGAAGGAATTGGATCAGATGGTTTTTTGCTTCAAAACCGATCCAATCTAGACCGCGAACACCCTTAGGTTTGCATAGGGTGAGAATTATGAGGAGAATAGTTCTGAACAGAGAGAGAAGAAGAAATATCAACAGCTGTGGTATTAGGAATGTTAGGTGAAGAAGGATGTGCATAACCTGAAGTAGGAAGACTAGATAAAACATTAGTAGCACCTGGTGATATGGTAAAAGGTGAAGAATGAGAAGATGTGTTTGTGACAACAGGTAATATATGAGATTTAGTATATTTTGGAATGCAAGTTATCTTAGAAATAGAAGAAGGGAAAGATGTAAAAGATGTAATTGAAGCAGAAGTGTTAGAAAATAAAGCAGAACAAGGAAAATCAACTTCATCAAAGATAACATCTCTAGAAAAAAAAATCTTTCCTATAGGGGAAAGGCATTTGTAGCCTTTTTGATTGATGGCATATCCTAAAAACAAACATTTGTGAGATCTGAAATCAAGTTTATGTTTGTTATAAGGTCGAAGTAATGGGAAACATTGATGTGCCGTCAGCACATAAGTAAATTCAAGCCAAAAAGAAAAGAATAATGAACTATTCCTCATCTAAATTGCAACAATTCTTATTGTAATCCTTAAATTCCAAATTCAAGAGTGTTTAACTAATTTTATGCTCATTTGCAGGAAAAACAAACAAATCCGGAAGGAAAATGAGGATTGGCCAAAGTTAAGATCCACGCTCACAGCGTGAGATTGACGCTGGAAGCGTGGGAAGACAGAGGCATCCACGCTCACAGCGTGAGATTGACGCTGGAAGCGTGGGAAGACAGAGGCATCCACGCTTATAGCGTGGAACTGACGCTCATAGCGTCAGTTATGAAAGCCACAACTGTACTGTCAAGGGGGAAAAATTGGGAAAAGAGGAAAGTTTATCTTATAAATAGAAGGGTGCAATTCTGACAAAGGACACTGGTTCTTGACCTAGACAAGGACGTCACTGTGAAGAAGAAGCCGTTCTTCGTTCTTTCTTCAATCATTCTTGTAATTTACTTTCTTGTTGGATTTTATTTGAGATCAGCCATGAATATGGTTGGCTAGATCTTAGTATTGTGGTAAGGGTCACAACCCTGAATGTGAACCCCTTGTAGTTTGGATCTGATTTATACATGTTTATCTTTCTGTATCTATTTTCCTTCGCTCTTCATCTCATTGTTCTTTTAGATCTGATCATTCTAACAGATCACTAAGGTTAGGATTCACAATAGAAATATTGGGATCCTAATTCCCGAACAGGAGGAAAATAGTTGTTCATGTAAGCACTAGGGATAGGCTACATGAACCGCAAATGTGAAAGATTCACCGAATTGCATGATTAACCTGAAAAGGAATCTCTAAGGAATTAGGGTTCTAATAAAGTTAATAAGGTTAAGATACCTAAGGCATTAGGGTTTAATCGATTAAATAAAAGATGGTGAATCGTTTGATCAAAGGGTAATTCATATGTAGATTTACATCCAGATTACAAGGTGGGGATCAGACAGGTGTTCGTACTCTTACTGCAATCTTCTCACAATTATTTTTCAACACCCTAACTTTATACGATTTGTTCATCCATTTTCAGAAAATCAAAAATACGCAATTTACATTTAGTTACTTTTTAAATCAACAACAATTTGTCACATCTCTTGATCCATTCAACTTAAGGGGACTGGTTATTGTAGTACTTGGTCTACAATCCCTGTGGAGACGATACTCTACTTCATCACTTTTATTACTTGGAACGATCAGTATACTTGCCGAGTTCGCAACAAGTTTTTGGCGCCGTTGCCAGGGATTGTATTTTTTTTCCAATATTATAAAATAAATATTGATCTTTGAGCTTGAATATTGTTTTTATTTATTCATTGAATTGTCATTTTAGGCTTTGTTCTATCTTGATCTGCATTTTTGCAGGTATTACTGATCATCTTCTTTAAGTTTATGCGAGGTAGACTTGCTCCTGAAGATCTTGTGTTTGATCCTGAAATCACAAGAGCCGAAAGGAAACTAAGAAAAGTTGCCAAGCAGATAATTTAGGAGACCCGGTTAGTGAATCTGAGCAATCCACAAAAAATATGGCAAACCATAATAATGCTGGAGGAGGTCCCAACAATCAACCTCCTGCACCAGAGTTGATGGAGTCGATTTTGGCTCCCATGTTCACAAGGCCGAATTCTAGTGTTGTCTGGCCCCATATTCAAGCCAACAATTTTGATATCAACCCTTCTCTTATCAACCTGGTGGAGAAGACTCCTTTTGGTGGTGAAGATTATGAAGATCCTCATGATTTCATGGACAGATTTCTAAGAATCTGTGACACCACTAAACATAATGGGGTGTCTGATGATCCAATCCGACTCCGGTTGTTTCCGTTTGCATTAACAGGGAAAACTCTTAGGTGGTTGGACCGACAACCCCCTAATAGCATCAGAACATGGGATGAGTTGGCAGCCAAGTTCTTTGCTGAACATTTCTCTCGAGAGAAATACAATAAGTTGGTGAATGAAATCACCAATTTTATTCAACAACCGGGAGAGACCTTCTGTGCAGCTTGGACAAGATTCCAAGAATTGATTAGGAAGTGCCCCCAATATGACTTTCCGGATGAGAAGAAGGTCAGAGTCTTTTACAATGGGATGACACCAGACACAAGAATGATTGTCAGTGGTGCAGCTGGTGGAACTATAGGAAGAAAGACTGCAGCAGAAACTCTTGAGTTGATTGACTACATGGCACGAAATGAAAATGCCTCAACAGAAGTCCAGTTCACTCAATCAGCTCAAGTAAAGAAGGGCATTCTACAACTTGGAAATCAAGATGCCACTTTAGCTGAACAGAAGGTGATTTCGCAACAATTAGCAAGTATGAATGCTAAGTTGGACAAGATGCGACTATCCACAACTCAAGTTAATTCAATTAACTGAGTATTGTACGGAGGACCATGAATCCAATGAGTATCCCACACTTATGGGAGCTGACGCATTCCAAGTTAATGGAGTGTGGTATGATCCAAGGCCACCACAAAACACTCAAGGTTATTAAAGGAATCAGAATAGTGGTCAAGGAAACAATTTCCAAAGAAGAAGTCAAGGGGGAGGTTTGGATTATAAATCCAATAATTTCCTACAACCTCCTCCTCTCCCACAAAAGAGCCATCTGATCTAGAGAAAGCTATGCTGCAGCTTTCTAAGACTACAAATGATCACATGGAAAGTACAAGTGCTTTCATGAAGGAAACCAGGGCCTATCACAAGAATCAAGATGCCTCCATTCGGAATCTGGAGACTCAGATAGGACAGCTGTCCAGGCAGTTAGCTGAAAGAAATCCGGGGCAGTTTCCTGGAGATACAATTGCAAATCCCAAGGAGGATTGTAAATCCATTGTGACTAGGAGTGGAATTGTGATCACTCCACAAGAAAAGCCTAAAATGGTTCAGCCAAAGAAGGTTGATGAACCGTTGAAGGAGGTAGAAAAAGAAGCAGAACCATCTGTCAAAATGCATGAGGAACCTGCAAAGCAAGACAAGAAGAAGGAAAAGGAGGAAGCTGCTGAGGCTCCAAAACCACCAAATGATTTTTCTCGCTTTGAGAAAGCTCTTTACCCCATGAAGCTTAAGCAGCAACTGCAGAAACAACATTATGCCAGGTTTTTAGATATTTTTAAAAAACTGCATATTAATATTCCATTTGCTGAAGCTCTTGCTAACATGCCAAATTATGCTAAATTTATGAAAGATTTATTGTCAATAAAGCATAAGTTGCAGGAATGTGAGACGGTAGCACTTACTGAAGAGTGCAGTGCCATCATAACAAAGAAGTTTCCACCAAAGCTTCAAGATCCAGGAAGCTTTAACATTCCGATTGTTATAGGCAACGTTGATGTTGGTCGGGCATTATGTGATCTTGGGGAAAGCATAAACTTGATGCCGCTGTAATTATGCAAAGCTTTGGGAATTTCTGAATTAAAGCCAACAAAGGTTTCTTTACAACTGGCGGACCGTTCGTTGAGAAGACCTAATGGAGTCATTGAGGATGTACTTGTCAAAGTTGACAGGTTTATCTTCCCTGCAGACGTCATTGTGTTGGATATGGAAGAAGAGAGTGAAATTCCTCTTTTACTTGGAAGGCCATTTTTAGCTACAGCTAGAGCTATGATTGATGTTGAGCAAGGGAAGCTCGAGTTACGTATGAATGATGAGACAGTCACAATCAATGTGTTCAAAGCCATGAAGAACTCATCCGACCACAATGACTGTTTCAAACTTGATGTGATTGAGGAAGCAGTCAAGGAAGTAGACATTGGTTTTCTAGAAAATGAAGGAGAATTCAAGGATCTAGATGAGGAAGCTCCACAAGAAGAGCAAGAAACTGTCCTTGAGGTGTTGGAGAAAGAAGGAGAAGAAACAATCTCTGTAGCACCAAAGGTTGAATTTAAAGAGTTACCTCACACTCTTAAATATGCCTTTCTAGGAGATACAAAAGATTACCCAGTAATCATCAACAAAGACTTATCTCTATCTGAAGAAGAGAAATTGTTGAAAGTGCTCAAAGAGCACAAGACAGCCATTGGGTGGTCTATCTCTGATCTGAAGGGAATTAATCCTTCTTTTTGTACTCACAAGATTTTGATGGAAGATAATATCAAACCAGTGAGGCAGCCTCAGAGAAGATTAAACCCAACAATGAAGGAAGTAGTTCGAAAGGAGGTGATGAAACTCATGGATGCCGGGATGATTTACCCCATTTCTGACACTGCATGGGTAAGTCCAGTACAGACAGTCCCAAAAAAGGGAGGATTAACTGTTATGAAAAATGAAAAAAATGAGTTGATTCCCACAAGGACTATCACAGGTTGGAGCATGTGTGTTGATTACAGGAGGCTAAATTCAGCCACCAGGAAAGATCATTTTCCTCTTCCATTTATTGATCAAATGCTGGAAAGACTAGCGGGTCATGCTTTCTATTTCTTCTTGGATGGATATTCTGGCTACAATCAAATTCCAGTAGCACCAGAGGATTAGGAAAAGACAGCCTTCACATGCCCATTTGGAGTTTTTGCTTACAGAAGAATGCCATTTGGCCTCAGCAATGCACCCGCGACATTCCAGAGGTGTATGCTTTCTATCTTTTCTGATATGGTAGAAAAATATTTGGAGGTTTTCATGGATGATTTTTCTGTGTTTGGTTCCTGCTTTGATTCATGCTTAGTTAATTTAGCTAAGGTTTTGAAGCGATGTCAGGAAACTAATTTAGTGCTTAATTGGGAAAAGTGCTATTTTATGGTACAAGATGGCATATTATTGGGCCATAAGATTTCCAAACAGGGCATTGAAGTTGATAAGGCTAAGTTGATGCTTATTGAGAAACTTCCCCCTCCCGTTAACATTAATGGGGTGCGAAGTTTTTTAGGTCATGCAGGGTTTTATCGAAGATTCATCAAGGATTTTTCGAAAATTGCAAAGCCTCTTAGCCAGCTGTTGGTAAAAGACAAAGAGTTTATGTTTGATGAAGCTTGTCTCAATGCATTCAATGTGTTAAAAGAAAAGCTAACCACAGCACCAGTTCTGATAGCACCAGATTGGAACCTTCCTTTTGAACTCATGTGCGATTCGAGCGCATACGCTATGGGTGCAGTCCTTGGTCAGCGTAAGAATAAATTGTTACATGTTATTTACTATGCAAGCAAAGTCTTTAATGAGGCACAAGCAAATTATGCCACTACTGAAAAAGAAATGCTTGTAGTAGTTTATGCTTTGGACAAATTTAGATCTTACTTGATAGGCTCTAAAGTTGTTGTATTTACTGACCATGCTGCTATTAAGTATTTAATGAGTAAGCAAGATGCAAAGCCAAGATTGTTGCATTGGATGCTTTTGTTTCAAGAGTTTGATTTAGAAATCAGGGATAAAACAGGAGTGGAAAATAAAGTTGCTGATCATTTGTCAAGGATTCAAAATAAGCAACTACAAGAAGGACCTGAGGTTGAGGTCAATGAGTTCTTTCTTGATGAACAAGTGATGGCAATAATAATGCATCCATGGTTTGCAAATCTTGCAAATTACAAAGCTGCTGGTTCAATTCCAGATGATCTGACTTGGCAACAAAAGAAAAAGTTCCTACATGATGCAAGGAGGTACCATTGGGATAATCCATTTTTATATTTTCAATGTGTTGATGGTATTATTCGCAGGTGTGTGGCTGAATTCGAGATACCAGATATTCTGTGGCATTGCCACGCATCTGATTACGGGGGTCATTTTGGAACTAACCGGACCGTGCAAAAAGTATTGCAGAGTGGCTATTATTGGCCAACAATCTTTAAAGATGCGCGGAACTTTGTGGAGAAGTATGATAAATGTCAGAGAACGAGAAACATTTCACGAAAGGATGAGATGCCCCTCAACTGTATATTGGAAGTAGAGCTTTTTTATGTTTGGGGAATTGACTTCATGGGACCATTCCCTAAGTCTTACTCAAATCAGTACATCTTGGTGGCTGTGGACTATGTGTCCAAGTGGGTAGAAGCAATTGCATCACCCACAAATGATGCAAAGGTGGTGGTTTCCTTCTTAAGAAAGAATATTTTCACCCGCTTTGGGGTTCCTCGTGCAATCATCAGTGATAGAGGAACCCATTTCTGCAATAAGCAATTTGAAGGTTTGCTTACAAAGTATGGTGTTACTCACAAGGTGGCAACTCCATACCATCCCCAGACCAGCGGACAAGTTGAAATCTCCAATAGAGAGCTGAAGAGGATTTTAGAAAAGACAGTGAATAACTCAAGGAAGGATTGGGTTAAAAAACTGGACGATGCACTTTGGGCATACAGGACTGCATTTAAAACACCAATAGGTATGTCACCATTCCAATTGGTATATGGTAAATCATGTCATCTTCCTGTGGAATTAGAGCATAGGGCTTTGTGGGCAATTAAATTTTTAAATTTTGAACCCTCAAAAGCTAATGCTAAGAGATTGCTGCAATTGAACGAGTTGGATGAGTTCAGGCTGGCAGCTTATGAGAATGCCATAATCTATAAAGAAAAGACAAAGAAATGGCATGACAAAAGGATTCAGCCAAAGGAGTTTAAGCCGGGACAACAGGTACTATTATACAACTCTCGATTGAGGTTGTTTCCAGGTAAGTTGAAGTCTCGTTGGTCTGGTCCTTTTGTTATTAAAAAGATATTTCCATATAGGAGAGTTGAGATTTCCCCTCTTGATACTGAGAGACCTTTCAAGGTCAATGGGTGTAGGTTGAAGGTCTATCATGGTGGAGATATCTATAGGGGCACAATTTTTGTCCCTTTGTCTTCACCCGAATCTTAAATGATTACTGTCAGGCTCGTGACGTTAAACAAGCGCTCATTGGGAGGCAACCCAGTAGGGCTAATTTATCTTCCTGCAAAAAAAAAAAAAAAAAAAGAGAAGAGAAGTTGACGCTTTCAGCGTCAAATTCACGCTTGAAGCGTGAGAACACAGTGGCTTCCACGCTATCAGCATAGATTTCATGCTGGAAGCGTGAAATAATAGAAGGTCCCACGCACATAGCGTGGATGAACAAGAACCATCACGCTGCCAGCGTGAAAAACCAACGACCGTCATGCTTGGAGCGTGAGATACCAGCAACCGCCACGCTGCTAGCGTCAGCCGTCACGCTGACAACGTCAGCAAGCAGGAACCTCCACGCTGATAGCGTGAAGTTCACGCTGATAGCGTGGGCACTCAGAAAGACTCACGCTCACAGCGTGGGATTGACGCTGTGAGCGTGGATTCAAAAAGAATGGGTTTTTAAAGAAACCCTAACAACACTTTCACTCATAACTCTTTCCCCTCTCCTCTTCTCAGCCGCCACCACCCTCCTCCAACTCCTACCTTTTCTTTTTCTTTCTCCTCTTTCACCATCAAGGCCACCACACCTCTATTTCTCTACACCAATTATTCCTCTCATCTTCTTCTTCCTTCCATCACCACTGTGCACCGCCAGTAGCACCACCGTACATTACCAGGTTGTGGATTTTCTGTTCTCTACAATAGGGTTTTCTATTTTGATCTTTTGAGTTCAAATGGCTGGAGGAAAGGTAACTCTTATGATCTTTCAATCATCTCATGATTCTCTCTACCTCCTCCTTGTGCTATTCTCATGGTTGCTTTGTTTACACATTTCATGGTAATGAGCAATAATTGTAAGGATCTGAAATGATTGAGAATGCATGCTAAGGGTTTGATGGTTGGTCTCCAAGATTGATATGGAACATTTGAGTGGTAGTTTATATGGAATACGTGTCTACTAATCCATATAAAATACGGGTTAATGTTTGATGACTCTGAGATACCATGCATCATTTTTGTGTGTTTGTATGTAAATTGTTCAAAGACTCTATCCTCCTCAATAATATGTGTTAGTATGAATGTGTTGAAGCGCAAATATCTTGACCCATGTTATTTGATGAAAATTTTATTGATCATAATTCTGATTTCACATGATATTTGGCAATAATTTTTTTCAAGCTTTGGACATGGGTTGATTGTAATGACGCATATGCTTGAATTCTGATTCTGATGCATATGGACATGGGTTAGTGTGATTACAATGCTGAATTTTAATGATAAACTGATAAATGATGCATATGCTTGAATTCTATTGTGTTGGAACTTTTCTGAGTGTAGGATAAGCAAGTCAAAAGGACCACAAAAGGAGCTGGCCCAGGGAAGAAAACGGGCGACAGTAGTGCTGCTGGCACAAAGAGGCCTCGGACCTCTTCTTCATCCATTTTTGATAGTAATATGTTCTTGTCCCCTGAGGCTCAAGACCGGTACTATAAATGGTTTGCTCCTAAAAAGATCATTTCTGAGAGGCAGATCAGTGCTTTTATGGATAGTGATTGTCCGGTAAGGATAACAGCTGAAAGGAGAAGATGGAATAAATTGATACGATTTGTTGGTCCGAGTTCAAGCACAATTCTCAAAGAATTTTGTGCAAATGCCGACCTAGAGACAGTGAATGCAACAGGGAAGAGTTGGGTGAGGGGACACGAGATTTCTTTCTCTCCCGAAATAATAGAGAGATTTCTGGGCACCAATTATGACTGCAGCAAAGATTGCTATTTTGCTCAAACATACAACAGAATGCAACCTTCTGATGAAACAGGACTCTATTGGGAGGATATGCCAGATGTAACAGCCCGTGTTAACCCGGATTGTTAACATACTATCGTATTAAGCCACGCTTAATTAAAATGCGGAATAACTTTTTCTTTAATTCAATTATGACGTCATTAAACTTAACCAACTTGATTACTTAATCAATTTCATAAAATACTGTCTGTATGTAAATTGCAAGACAACTAACTGGAATACCTCATATATAAATAATAAGTGAGTATCTAAAGCCACAGGACTACAACACGTAGCCTGGTCAAAATCCTGATACTTTAATTACAACCTTAAATTAAAAGACAGTGGTCAAACCATGTGGCATGGACAAACCTCATGCTCACCAAATAAGGCAACAATGCCCAATAACAGTCTCAGCATAAACTTAGCAGAAAACATAAACAACAGTCGGAAAACATAACAGCAGTCAAATCCAGCATGTCAGCGTATCATAATATCAACTCAGCTCTGGCCTCCTGCCACCTGAGCCATCAACATTACCTGATCCTGAAATAAGCGTCCCCAAACGTGGGGTGAGATCTCTAACAAGAAATCTCAGTAAGACAAGGGGTCCTCAAGGATCTTCCACCCCAAGCTCACTTACATGTGTAATATAAGTTCAAAAATAGTATTTATAATATAAGTTCCAAAACTATGCAATGCAGCAGATAATCATGCCATGTGTGTTTATCAAATCTACTGGCCAAAGAAATGTAGGAATACGTCTATACCTACATGAGTACAAGGAACACCGCTTGCACATCACCCACAGCCTCACCATCTTGTATGTACTACATACTCAGGCTTACCGTATAGGTGGACACCACATGCATCTCATAAAAGCACATTGCATATAAATAGCTCAACAGCATTTCCAAAACATTAAAGCATATAACACAGCATGCATAAACCCATCCCCATGGGACATGGTGGAACAACAAAATGGCTAAACCGAGGACACGAAAGCTTACCTTGCAAGCTAGCTATCCAGGCCAAGAGTCCACCCACTCACAAGTCCAAAAACAGCAGTATCACAATCTGATATGGACCAATAATACATCAATATTTATGCATCACAAGCATACAACTTAAAGACTACGTCTTTCCTTTACGTTTTACGTCTTAAGGCTTCCAACAAAGCCATAAGCCCTTAATCATATGATTCTGACTTAGTTCATTAATTACAGAAGTTAAACTTCCTTAATCTAGGGTCCACAATCCCCAATAGTTTACTGTTCATACAGCAAAACTACTGTTCTGCGAAAACCCAGGATATCCGGATATCTCAAGGGACATATCCGGATATGCCATATCCGGATATCACACTGGCCATATCCGGATATACCATATCTGGATACCCAGTCCCCATATCCGGATATGCATATCCGGATACCATATCCGGATATGCATATCCGGATACCATATCCGGATACTGATATCCGGATATCTGTTCGACAAATATCCGGATATCTCACGACAGAATGCAGTTTCTGCATTTCGTGAATATCCAGCCCAAAGATCCAACTTTTAACACATGTACACGTTAAAGCATGCATTTTTAATCTATTTTAGGTTCATACTCATTATACCCTCTTGTTTACTCATTAAACATGGCCAAGACATCAACTTTAAGCATCACAACTCAAGATCAAAGGTGAGGGAACTTACCAAAGCTCAAAACAGAGCAAGGTGTGCTCTTGGAGCTCTCCCAAGACACTTCAAACTCAGCCTAAGTAGGAGCACGAAAATGACACCACAAAGATGGGTTCTTGCACCACAAGATGACACTTTGAAGCTCACAATGACTACCACAAGGTAACCATCACTCAAGCTCCAAACTCAGCCTCACCATCTAACCAACTCAGCTCCCTGAACTCAGAAAGATGGCCACAATGCAGCCCCAAGGTTAACTCTCACCCTCCCCAAGTGTTTTGAGTGTGAATGAAGAAGGAAAGGTGGAGACTTGGTGACAACCAAGCAAGGAAGGCTGAAGAAGAAGGGTGGCAGCAAATGGCCTCTAATTCCTACGTAGGTGGCTGCACAATATGACCTAGAAACTTGTGCCATTAAGCATATATAGCCACTCAAGCCATGTCGCGCAGTATTAGCCTTAATAGCAAAGTAAAAAATCTTGATCCCAAACTTCGGAATCTAGACCTAGACATTTTTCTGAGATTTGTCATATTTTTATTTTATTTTTCGGAGCACCTTTCCGGTACGCGCTTTTCCATAGCCTGTATCAGTTCTGGCATCAGATTACATTATTTTGACTTGAAACTTGTTTTACAAGTCCTACATAATATTCTAGTAATTATCATGCATTCGTTATAATTTTCCGGGATACTTTTCCGGTACGCATTTATACCGAGTAGCAGAACCGGTATCTGCGCTTTTCTTCCGAAAAGCTACTTTCAGCATTTTTACTCACTCAGTATGATTATTTAAGCCCAATATTAATTATTTAGGTCAATTATGAAATCCTTTCCTAATTATCATAATTAATTTACTAATTACCTTAATTAACGGTGCGGGTTCTTACATTCACCCCACCTTTTTAAGGATTTTGTCCTCAAAATCAGAAACATACCTGTCTCGAAAATCGGGATACTGTCGGAGAAGCTCATCCTCTCGCTCCCACGTGCACTCCTCGGGACTACGCCCAGTCCACTGCACCTTGACCATCGGAATGATCTTGCTTCTAAGTTGTTTCTCGCCTCGATCGAGAATCTTGAGTGGTCCGACGGGAGTCTTTAGGTTCTCCCGAACCTCCACATCATCCGGCTGCACCACGTGCGAAGGATCTGCTATGTACCTCCGAAGCTGAGACACGTGAAACACGTCGTGGATGTTGGCTAGGTTCGGAGGCAAGGCGAGTCGATAGGCAACAGGTCCTACTCTACCAAGGATCTGGTAGGGCCCAATGAACCGAGGGCTCAACTTCCTCACTCCGAGTGCCCGTCCAACACCGGTGACAGGTGAAAGTTTCACAAACACGTGCTCACCCTCACTGAACTCCAGTGGTCGATGCTTGACATCATAGTAGCTTTTCTGGCGATTCTGCGCCTGCTTCAACTTTTCCCTGATCATCTGGATCTGCTGGGTAGTATCTTGGACAAAGTCCAAGCCAAATAGCTCTTTATCTCCAACCTCAGACCAGCAGGTAGGAGTCCGACACCTCCTACCATACAGCGCCTCGTAGGGTGCCATGCCCAGACTAGCATGAAAACTGTTGTTGTACGAGAATTCTACCAACGGAAGGTACCTATCCCATGCAGAACCCTGCTCCAATGTGCAAGCTCTCAACATGTCCTCCAATGTTTGGATGGTCCGCTCAGTCTGTCCGTCAGTCTGAAGGTGATAGGCGGTACTCAATCTCAACTGTGTACCAAAAGCCTCCTACAGCGCCTCCCAGAACCGAGATGTGAACTTCGGGTCCCTATCACTGATGATACTCTCGGGCACCCCGTGAAGCCTCACAATCTCGCGGACATAAAGCTTGGCCAACTGCTCTGTAGTGAAGCTCACCTTCACTGGAAGAAAATGGGCAGACTTGGTCAATCTGTCCACTATGACCCAAATAGAGTCACAACCAGCCTGGGTTCTAGGCAATCCCACCACGAAGTCCATGGAAATACTCTCCCACTTCCACTGTGGAATCTCAAGAGGTTGAAGTTTACCAGATGGTTTCTGGTGCTAAATCTTCACTTTCTGACAAATAAGGCATTTGGACACGAAGACCGCGATGTCCTTCTTCATGCCCGGCCACCAAAAATTTCCCTTTAAGTCCTGGTACATTTTTGTAGCGCCAGGGTGGATAGTAAACCGGCCCTTATGAGCCTCTGCCATAACCTCCTCGGTCAATGGCCCTCGAGGAATAACAATCCTCTTTTGGAACAGCAGCAATCCATCCTCGTTTCAAGACACACCGTCCTGGTTCTTCGCATAATCAAGGCACTCTCTTTGCACTTGCGCCTCTTTAATCTTTTCCATCAGCTCATTAATCACTTCTGCTGTTTCCATTTCGAGCAGTGCGCCCCCAAACAAGGAGTTCACTCTCAAGTCTATGAACTTTTCAATCACCTCGTAATCGCTCATCATCAAGCTGGATAAGCTCACGGATTTCCGACTCAAAGCATCGGCTACCACATTGGCCTTGCCAGGGTGATACCTCAACTCAAAGTCGTAGTCCTTCAAGAACTCCATCCATCTTCGCTGTCTCATGTTTAACTCCTTCTGGTCAAACAGATACTTCAGGCTCTTGTGATCACTGAATACAGCAAACTTCATGCCAAACAGGTAATGCCTCCAAATCTTGAAAGCAAAAACAATGGCTGCCAACTCCAAGTCGTGAGTCGGGTAGTTCTCCTCATGAGGTTTCAACTGTCTTGAAGCATAGGCAACAACTTTCCCTTTCTGCATCAACACACAGCCTAGCCCCTTTCCAGAGGCATCGCAGTATAACTCAAACTGTTCCGCAGGATCAGGAAGGACTAACACAGGAGCAGTAGTCAGTCTCTCCTTCAACTCCTGGAAACACTCCTCACACTCATGTGTCCACACGAATGGAGTCTCCTTTCGGGTAAGGCGAGTCATCGGTAGCACCATCTTGGAGAATCCCTCTATGAACCTCCTATAGTAGCCTGCCAAACCCAAGAAGCTTCTCCCTTCTGTAACCGTCTTAGGCCTCTCCCAGTCCATCACGGCCTCAATCTTGTTAGGATCAACTGCAACTCCATCAGCAGAAATCACATGACCCAGAAATTTCACCGCCTTGAGCCAAAACTCGCATTTCGACGGCTTAGCATATAGCTTTTTCTCTTTCAACACTTGCAAAATAATCTTCAAGTGCTCAACATGTTCCTCCTCCGTCTTGGAGTAAATTAAGATGTCGTCAATGAAGACGATCACAAACTGATCCAGGTACGGCTGGAAGATCCTGTTCATGTAGTCCATGAACACTGCGGGTGCATTTGTGAGTCCAAACGGAATCACCAAGTACTCATAATGCCCGTACCTCGAGCGAAATGCTGTCTTTGGGACATCCTCCGGCTTTACCCGTATCTGATGGTAACCGGACCGGAGATCAATCTTGGAATACACGCAAGCACCCCTGAGCTGATCCAGCAAATCATCAATACGTGGAAGAGGGTACTTGTTCTTGATTGTCACCTTGTTCAACTGTCTGTAGTCGGTGCACAACCGCATGGTCCCATCTTTCTTTTTCACAAAAATGACCGGTGCTCCCCAGGGAGACACACTCGGCCGGATGAAATCTTTTGCTGAAAGCTCCTCAATATGCTTCTTCAGCTCCGCCAACTCTGGTGGCGACATCCGGTATGGAGCCAACGATATAGGCCCCACACCAGGCAATAAGTCTATGGAGAACTCTATCTCCCTCTGCGGTGGAAACTCATGAATCTCCTCGGGAAACACCTCGAGGAATTCCCTCACCACAGGAATGCCAGTGAGATCCTCCTGTGTCCCACTCACCAAACCTCCCAACATGACATAGCCAAATGCCCCTGCTCTCAAGGCCCTCCTCGCCTGCAGGACTGAAATGAACGGTGAGGAACTGGCTGTGGACCCACCCGGAGACATCACCACTTTCTTGGCACAACAATCAATCAATGCACAGTTTCTGGACAACCAATCCATGCCCAGAATAATCTCGAGGTTGGCCATCGGCAATCCTATCAGATCTACCGAGAAGTCACGGCCATCCCACTGAGACGCTACATCGCGATGAACAGTGGAGGTCAAACATTTTTCTCCAGTGGCGGTGGTCACCCGCATCGGTGGAGAAAGCACATCACTAGGCAACTCAAGCCCCACTGCAATAGGGGTAGCAACAAAAGAATGCGTTGCCCCGGAATCAAACAATACATCAACAGCTGAACCCCTAATGGTAACAGTACCTCTGACCAGGTTCGGAGCTCTGTCCGACTGCTGACGATCAAGTGTGTATACTCGCCCCGTAGTAGGTGGCACTGCTGGTGCCCCCGTAGGAACCATCTGCAAAGGCACTGCCTGCACTGCAGCAACTCTCGCCGTCGGGCAATCTCTGGAGTAGTGGCCCTCCTTGCCACACTGGAAGCATATCAACTGCCCGGTAGAACATGGCCCAAAATGTGACTTCCCGCATCCCGAGCATCTAGGAGCAGGAGGTCTAGCTGCGTTCCCCTGAGTAGAAGTCTTTTTAAATTGATTTGGCGCTTGCTTAGCCGCCAACTGTTTGCCCTTGCCCTTGTTTGCAAAAATTTTGTTCCTCCAGGGAGTGGAACCGCCGGTACCCTGTGGCACCTCAATCTTGGCCTTCTTGGCCTGACTCGCACGACAATAGTCCTCAATGTCGCGGCACTGCTGTACTAAAGCTCCGAAATCTCTCGAAGCAGAACCAGCAAGATGTCCAGCAATGTCCTCATTAAGTCCCCTCCGGAACTTGGCCGCAAGAAAAACAGGAGTCGGTCTCGCCATGCGGAAATGAGCGAACTTGACCAGCTCATTGAACTTGGCCAGGTACTCGTCGACAGACAACGAGCCCTGCACCAAACGGTCAAACTCTCCTTGCTTCCTTTCCTGAGAGTCATATGGAAAGTACTGCCCCAGAAAGCACTCCTCGAAAAACGGCCACGTCATCACTCGGCCCTGCATCTCGTAGATGTGAGAAAGGTTGGTCCACCACTCATGGGCCTCGCCCTCCAGCATGTAAGTGGCGAACAACAGCTTCTGCGGATCGGTACACTGCATGATCCGAAAAATCTTATCCAGCGCCTGTAGCCATCTGGCAGCAGCAATGGGATCATAAGATCCGTCGAAAGAAGGTGGCTTATGCTTGCGGAAAGCATTCAGCCGGCGATCGATTTCGTCACGATCCTCTGCAAATACGGGGATGGTCTGCATAGCCCCCGTCAAGTGACTGCCCTCACCCATCTGACTCTGGGTGTCCTCCTGTTGACTAGGCGGAGGTGGAGGCGGTGGCGGCGGTGGAGGTGGTGGACACTGGCCAGCAGCAGGACCAGCCCTCAACTCTTCCAACATGACCCTCATCATAGTCATGTTGGCCATCCGGTTCTCCTCCAGAACCTCTGCCGTGGTTCGCCGGTTCGCATCTCGAATAGCGTCCAGCATCGCCTGGTTTGCCAACCTCGTGGCTTCCTGGTCGGCTAGTCGGGCCGCCTGCATCTCAGCTAACGCAGCCAGGATAGGATCCGATTGATCCTCGCTCGTACTAGTGTTCCTCCTTGGTGGCACCATGACTCTGCACAAGTTACACAAAGAATGAGTTGATCAGGCCCACGCCATGTGGTCACATATGCATTATCATAATACACACCAATCAGAGAGAACGCAAAGTAGACACGCAACGACACATCCTAAGTTATTGCAACACATACAGGCTTTTCCCTAGAAAGTGCTCTGATACCAAAAAATGTAACAGCCCGTGTTAACCCGGATTGTTAACATACTATCGTATTAAGCCACGCTTAATTAAAATGCGGAATAACTTTTTCTTTAATTCAATTATGACGTCATTAAACTTAACCAACTTGATTACTTAATCAATTTCATAAAATACTGCCTGTATGTAAATTGCAAGACAACTAACTGGAATACCTCATATATAAATAATAAGTGAGTATCTAAAGCCACAGGACTACAACACGTAGCCTGGGTCAAAATCCTGATACTTTAATTACAACCTTAAATTAAAAGACAATGGTCAAACCATGTGGCATGGACAAACCCCATGCTCACCAAATAAGGCAACAATGCCCAATAACAGTCTCAGCATAAACTCAGCAGAAAACATAAACAACAATCGGAAAACATAACAGCAGTCAAATCCAGCATGTCAGCGTATCATAATATCAACTCAGCTCTGGCCTCCTGCCACCTGAGCCCTCAACATTACCTGATCCTGAAATAAGCGTCCCCAAACGTGGGGTGAGATCTCTAACAAGAAATCTCAGTAAGACAAGGGGTATCTTCCACCCCAAGCTCACTTACATGTGTAATATAAGTTCAAAAACAGTATTTACAATATAAGTTCCAAAACTATGCAATGCAGCAGATAATCATGCTATGTGTGTTTATCAAATCTACTGGCCAGAGAAATGCAGGAATACGTCTATACCTACATGAGTACAAGGAACACCGCTTGCACCTCACCCACAGCCTCACCATCTTGTATGTACTACATACTCAGGCTTACCGTATAGGTGGACACCACATGCATCTCATAAAAGCACATTGCATATAAATAGCTCAACAGCATTTCCAAAACATTAAAGCATGTAACACAGCATGCATAAACCCATCCCCATGGGACATGGTGGAACAACAAAATGGCTAAACCGAGGACACGAAAGCTTACCTTGCAAGCTAGCTATCCAAGCCAAGAGTCCACCCACTCACAAGTCCAAAAACAGCAGTATCACAATCTGATATGGACCAATAATACATCAATATTTATGCATCACAAGCATACAACTTAAAGACTACGCCTTTCCTTTACGTTTTACGTCTTAAGGCTTCCAACAAAGCCATAAGCCCTTAATCATATGATTCTGACTTAGTTCATTAATTACAGAAGTTAAACTTCCTTAATCTAGGGTCCACAACCCCCAATAGTTTATTGTTCATACAGCAAAACTATTGTTCTGCAAAAACCCAGGATATCCGGATATCTCAAGGGACATATCCGGATATGCCATATCCGGATATCACACTGGCCATATCCGGATATACCATATCCGGATACCTAGTCCCCATATCCGAATATGGATATCCGGATACCATATCCGGATATGCATATCCGGATACCATATCCGGATACTGATATCCGGATATCTGTTCGACAAATATCCGGATATCTCACGACAGAATGCAGTTTCTGCATTTCGTGAATATCCAGCCCAAAGATCCAACTTTTAACACATGTACACGTTAAAGCATGCATTTTTAATCTATTTTAGGTTCATACTCATTATACCCTCTTGTTTACTCATTAAACATGGCCAAGACATCAACTTTAAGCATCACAACTCAAGATCAAAGGTGAGGGAACTTACCAAAGCTCAAAACAGAGCAAGGTGTGCTCTTGGAGCTCTCCCAAGACATTTCAAACTCAGCCTAAGTAGGAGCACGAAAATGACACCACAAAGATGGGTTCTTGCACCACAAGATGACACTTTGAAGCTCACAATGACTACCACAAGGTAACCATCACTCAAGCTCCAAACTCAGCCTCACCATCTAACCAACTCAGCTC
Source organism: Gastrolobium villosum (assembly GCA_032173675.1). Lineage (NCBI taxonomy): Eukaryota > Viridiplantae > Streptophyta > Magnoliopsida > Fabales > Fabaceae > Gastrolobium > Gastrolobium villosum. The sequence goes on from JAVKPL010001650.1 coordinate 71,690, forward strand.
CCTGAACTCAGAAAGATGGCCACAATGCAGCCCCAAGGTTAACTCTCACCCTCCCCAATTGTTTTGAGTGTGAATGAAGAAGGAAATGTGGAGACTTGGTGACAACCAAGCAAGGAAGGCTGAAGAAGAAGGGTGGCAGCAAATGGCCTCTAATTCCTACGTAGGTGGCTGCACAATATGACCTAGAAACTTGTGCCATTAAGCATATATAGCCACTCAAGCCATGTCGCGCAGTATTAGCCTTAATAGCAAAGTAAAAAATCTTGATCCCAAACTTCGGAATCTAGACCTAGACATTTTTCTGAGATTTGTCATATTTTTATTTTATTTTTCGGAGCACCTTTCCGGTACGCGCTTTTCCATAGCCAGTATCAGTTCTGGCATCAGATTACATTATTTTGACTTGAAACTTGTTTTACAAGTCCTACATAATATTCTAGTAATTATCATGCATTCGTTATAATTTTCTGGGATACTTTTCCGGTACGCATTTATACCGAGTAGCAGAACCGGTATCTGCGCTTTTCTTCCGAAAAGCGACTTTCAGCATTTTTACTCACTCAGTATGATTATTTAAGCCCAATATTAATTATTTAGGTCAATTATGAAATCCTTTCCTAATTATCATAATTAATTTACTAATTACCTTAATTAACGGTGCGGGTTCTTACACCAGATATTGCTGAGAGAATAAAAAGTGCAATCACTCATCCTCATGCCACATGGAAACCAAAAAGTGGACATCCAGGAGTACCTGAGAAATTGGAAAGGATAGATCTAAATCCTGAAGCAATGTTCTGGCATACATTTATAAACTCCACAGTCATAGCATCTACAAACATGAGTGATGTGAATATTGAAAGAGCAGAACTACTGTATACCCTTATGGGTGAGGAGAATTTGGATATTGCTGCTCTGCTGTCCGAAAGGATTGTCTACATCATCACCCAGAAGAAGGCTGAGATCCATCTAGCCCACAGCTCCTTGATAGAGCAGCTTTGCTTGGCAGTTGGGGTGGAAATTGATGATGATGAGCCCAGTGATGTAAAAATCAAAAAGGAGCTTACACGAGCAAATTTCAATGCAATGAGGGCAGAGTCCAGCCGTCACGCCATCTGGAAGGCGTCTTGTGCTTTGGGTGAACCACACCCAGTACCACCACCAGCTCCAGAATCAGCAGCATCACCTTCTGCGGAAATGGTCCTTCTTCAGAGATTGGATCGTCAGATGCAAGACGTGACGATCGAGCAGAGGCTTATCCGGGGCATGATAGAGAGATTAGGTAGTGATCATGGGATTGACACTACTAGTTTCAAATCACAGCCTCCACACTCTTCACCCCCAGCTGATGATGATGCCATGGAGGATTACTGATGATCCTCTTTCTTTCAGAACCACAAAACAATTTTTTTTGGAGTTATTTTGCTTATTTTGTTTTAAGTTTTTGAAGACAGTATTGTGAAAGAATTTTCCCTTTTATGCAGTACCTGCTGATAAAAATCTGTTTTGCTTGATTAACAAATGTGTGCATGTTCCATTTGACAGAATGAGATTCTTTGCCTAAAAAAGTTTGTTGCTGAGGACAACAATATTCTAAATCTGGGAATTGGGTCGCATGCTGTATATGCGAGACATGCTAAATGTGGAACACAACAGAAAGGAAACAGAGATTAATTTGAAAAAAAAATGGAGACTTTTAAACTTTTACTGTTTTGTTATTATTATTTAGTTTTTTTTAATTATTATTTCGCTTTTATTATTTCATTTTATTTCTGTAAAAAAAAAACTTGAATTCCAGAGCAAGCAATCTCAGGTTTGACATGTTGCTTCAAGTCTTAATTTGGAATGAGTCATCAAAAGCATGATATCTGTGAATATTCATTTGTGCATATAATTTGAGAATGATATATGCTTGTCTGTATAGCTACTTTCTGGTGAATCTTTCTAAGATAATGCTTGATGTGAATTCTGGAAGTTAGATCCTGGTTTGAGAAACAACATAGAGGATTGAGCTGAAAATAGAAATTAGAGAACCTCATTGTAGTGGTTTCTTGAATTTGAATTGTTTCTCTAGCTTGCATGCATGGCTGATATGATAAAGGCAATTCCTTCTTGTTAACTACTTGGCCAAATAGCTGTCCTGAGAAATTTCCATTGTTAGCCCATTTGAGCCTTAGCTCGTTGTTTCTTATTCAACCATAAGACACTTGACTTCTATTCCTATTTGACATACCTTGAATGAGATTGAAGCACTGATTATAGAAAATTCAAGGAAAAAGTTCACAGAAGTTAAAGTGATGGCAAAAACAAAAGCTGAGACCAAAGAGAAAAAGAACAAAATGAAAAGTTGCATAGCAACGAAAAAAAAAAACATGAAAAGGTCAGGAAGAAGGAAGAAAAAGAAAAGTATGAATAGAAAGGGAATGACTAAGTGAAATTGTGTCTGAGCATGAACAACTAGTAGTGTTTCAATCTCATATACAGTAAAAATTAGCAACTTCCCCAAATATTCATACCTTAGCCTAAGCCAAGATATAACCTATTAAAGAGCTTTTGATCAGCAAATGCATGGCAAATGGATTCCTCATTTTTAGGAATTTGAGAGTATGTTCAATCTCGTAGATTACTGCTACATTGGTGGAATGAGTGCAGAACCCGCAAACACTGAGTGATGGAAATATGCATGTTTAGCAAGGAATATTCAAGCTGGGATTCAAATTCTTGATGAGACTGAAAAGCATTATTATGAACCTTTGCCATGAAGTTATACATGCATAGCAGTTTAAGATTCTTAAAATATATATGTTCAGATGTCTCTTGGCAGAATTCATCTTGCTTTTCTTCTGATTCATTACATTGCTGGGGACAGCAACGTTCAAATCTGGGAATTGTTTGATGTGCCGTCAGCACATAAGTAAATTCAAGCCAAAAAGAGAAGAATAATGAACTATTCCTCATCTAAATTGCAACAATTCTTATTGTAATCCTTAAATTCCAAATTCAAGAGTGTTTAACTAATTTTATGCTCATTTGCAGGAAAAACAAACAAATCCGGAAGGAAAATGAGGATTGGCCAAAGTTAAGATCCACGCTCACAGCGTGAGATTGACGCTGGAAGCGTGGGAAGACAGAGGCATCCACGCTTATAGCGTGGAACTGACGCTCATAGCGTCAGTTATGAAAGCCACAACTGTACTGTCAAGGGGGGAAAATTGGAAAAAGAGGAAAGTTTATCTTATAAATAGAAGGGTGCAATTCTGACAAAGGACACTGGTTCTTGACCTAGACGAGGACGTAACTGTGAAGAAGAAGAAGTTGTTCTTCGTTCTTTCTTCAATCATTCTTGTAATTTACTTTCTTGTTGGATTTTATTTAAGATCAGCCATGAATATGGTTGGCTAGATCTTAGTATTGTGGTAAGGGTCACAACCCTGAATGTGAACCCCTTGTAGTTTGGATCTGATTTATACATGTTTATCTTTCTGTATCTATTTTCCTTCGCTCTTCTTCTCATTGTTCTTTTATATCTGATCATTCTAACAGATCACTAGGGTTAGGATTCACAATAGGAATATTGGGATCCTAATTCCCGAACAGGAGGAAAATAGATGTTTATGTAAGCACTAGGGATAGGCTACATGAACCGCAAACGTGAAAGATTCACCGAATTGCATGATTAACCTGAAAAGGAATCTCTAAGGAATTAGGGTTCTAATAAGGTTAATAAGGTTAAGATCCCTAAGGCATTAGGGTTTAACCGATTAAATAAAAGATGGTGAATCGTTTGATCAAAGGGTAATTCATATGTAGATTTACATTCAGATTAGAAGGTGGGGATCAGACAGGTGTTCGTACTCTTACTGCAATCTTCTCACAATTGTTTTTCAACACCCTGACTTTATACGATTTGTGCATCCATTTTCAGAAAACCAAAAATACGCAATTTACATTTAGTTACTTTTTAAATCAACAACAATTTGTCACATCTCTTGATCCATTCAACTTAAGGGGACTAGTTATTATAGTACTTGGTCTACAATCCCTGTGGAGACGATACTCTACTTCATCACTTTTATTACTTGGAACGATCGGTATACTTGCTGAGTTCGCAACAAACATGCACAACCAAAGACTTTCATAAAGTTGTAATTAGGTTAGTTATGGTAAATTAATTCAAAAGGGGATTTAAAATTGGTAACAGGTGAAGGCAATCTATTAATAAGATAAGTGGCAGTAGAAAAAGCATCATCCCAAAAAGATGATGGGAGTTTGGCATTTGCCAAGAGTGCTAAACCAACTTTTGTTATGTGTCTATGTTTACTTTCAACTCTTCCATTTTGTTGATGAGAGTAGGGACATGTGAGCCGATGAGTGATGCCATGTGTTTGCATAAATTGAGTAAAGACATGAGATAGGTATTCTTTGCCATTGTCAGTTTGAAGAGATTTTATTTTTAAGCCAGTAAGAGTTTCTATCATGGATTTGTATTGTAAGAAGTCATGATAAACTTGTGACTTATTTTGCAAGAGATAAATGCAGCTGTATTGTGTAAAAGCATCCACAAATAACACATAATATCTACTTCCAGAGGATCCAGAAATGGGAACTGGTCCCCATACATCCGAGAAAACTAAATCAAGAGGAGCAGCATAATGAGTAGCAGAAGTAAAATGAGATAATTGATGAATTTTTCCTAAGCAACAGGCTTCACAAATAGAAGTAGTCAATATGATTTTATTATCAGAAACTGGAAGATTACATTATTTTAAGACAGAACTAAAAATTTTGGAGCTAGCATGGCCTAATATTTTCTGCCATAGCTCAAAAGGAACACATTTAGAGTACAAATCCATAGGGGGTTTAGGAATAGGTGGCAATTTATTAACTAATACATTCGAAAATTGATAGAGGTCATCTTTAGGCTTGCCTTTGAGGACAATGTCCTTAGTGACCTGAGATTTTACAAGGCAATAATCAGGAAAAAATTCAAAGTAAACTTTGTTATCTTTAGCAAATTGAGACACACTTATTAAGTTTTTGGTTATGTAAGGCACATGTAAAAGATTTTCAAGTTTAAAGGTAAAAGGAGATGCAGATGAGGTCAAGAAAGAATTGCCAACATGTTTAATAAGCATACCTGCACCATTACCAATGTGGACTTGCTCAGAGCCATTGTACTCAGAGCTAGAAGAAAGATTACCAAGATCATTGGTGAGATGGTGAGTGGTTCCAGAATCTGGATACCAAGAGTGATAAGTGAGAGATGCAGGTCCTGCTATATAAGCCTTGTGATTATGAAATGAACGAGGTGGAGGTGGAGAAGGACGTTGGTTCTGATTATTTTGAGGTGATGGTTGGAAATTGGAATCAAATCTGTAGTAGCATTTCAAAGCAGGATGTCCTGTTCTTCCACAGATTTGGCATTGTAATCGATTTTGATTCCAAGATTGACCTTGTGCTCTACCACCTCTAAAACCGCGGCCTCCTCTGCCTTTTCTTCCCCCAAAAGATCTTCCTTCATTGCTGTTGAATTTGTTGTCCTGCTGTATTTTGCTTTGTGTGACATTTGCTTGAATTGGTGTGGGATCAGTCTTTTTGAATCTTTCTAGCATTTCCTCTTGAGCAAGAAGAAAGGCTTCCAATTCAATTATTGAAAAAGGTGGAGATCTTGACATTGCATAAGTAATTAAAGGTGCATACTCTTCGCTCAATCCATCAAGAATTGCTTCTGAATACTCAACATCTGTTAATGGAGAACCTACAACTCCCAAAGAATCAACAATCTTCTTGATTTGAAGAAGATATTATGACGCTGGTCCTTTCTTTTTGATGGATTTCAATTGGTTTTTGAGTTATTTGACTTTTGCTTGTGTGGGAAGCAAAATAAACTTGAAGTCTTGTCCAGATTTCATGAGAAAATTTGCATCCCACCATTCTGTTCTTAAATGATATATTCATAGAGGAGAGTAGCCAAGATACTAGAAGATGATCTTGTGGGTGCCAAGTTGCATAGTCTTCATATTCTTTTTCATTTTCTTGATCTGCTTAAGTTGAAAAACGAATGGGAATCTTTTCTTTGTTGAGGTGATTCTGCAGGTTGTGCCCATGTATTGATGCAAGGGCAAGTTGTTCGCAGGGAAGAAAGCTTTCTTCATCAAGTTTATTAGCAATCGGATTTGAAAAGTATTTCATGATGAGCTTCATTGTTCCCATGGATCGTTGACAGCTCTGATACCATGTGAGGTATCAGACCTTGAAGATAAAAGAATTCACACACAATGTGAAGAGAGAATAAACGAAAAGTAAAAGAGATTGAATGAAATACTTTGTATATTGATTACTTGAAGGATACATGAATGTTGTTGTATATATAACAGATAAGAAACTAAAAATAACAGAAATAACATTCTTTAACTAATTTTAACTAACAGACTTATCTTTATCTATTACATTGATATTCTTTTATGAAATAACTGATATAACTCTAAGCTTAAGTGGCCATATGATTTGCTTTTACTTATTTATGTTTGATATACGAGATGAATTATCTGATATGGAATTCATGTCCTTTTAATGTATCTTCATCTTAGAGGGCAATAATAATGATTTTGCATGGTTGATATTATTAGTAACTGAACATACAATAACCAAAAAACTTATAATATGATTTATTTTTGTCTTCAAAAAGACTTTATAAATTTTTTACATATGCTTAAACAAAGTTAACAAGAAAGAAATTATTAAACAAAAGATTTTTTTTGTTTTTTTTGTTTTGAAAACATATTTTTAGAACAAAATTATCAAACAGATTTTCTTGTTTTCTAATCTTTAAAACTCTTTTTAAAATAAGTTTACTAAATGGATTTTTTTCTTCTTAAAATTCGTTCTTACAAACTATTTTACAAAACAATTTTAAGAATAAAAAGATTAGAACATAATCAAACACATCCTAAATCTCTCAAGATTGCAATTAAATGAATTTTTTTTACCATAAATTGGTAAAAAAAAAAAAAAAAGTCTTATGTTTTTTTTTTAGTGGGTGGATTGTGGATACTAGATTAGGAATAGACATGATCCGTGCGCTGTATGATTATGACAGCGTGATAAAGAGTAAGCTCATGAGTCCGTGAGAGACGGCGAATTTGTCGATATTTTCCGTATCTGCCCCTTTGTACCCGCAAGTTGCAAAAAAGAGGGAGAAAATACATTAGATTTTCAAATATTTGATCTGAATTATATAATAAAAAACTAACTATGTGATGGAATAATTAATTATATTAAATTTGTTTCCTACGATGAATTATATTATACTTTGGACACATTATACTTCAGTTTTTTATACAAATTTTGTTGTACGAGTTATAATTAATTTATTTTTCTTGATGAGATTTACAACTTCACATAGAGACGTGAATGGTAGGTTAAAAAGATAGTTATAGAACCGAAGCTTATGAGGATATTTAGAAGAGCTTAGTTGTCTCAAAAAAATAATTAAGGTTAGTATAAAAAAATGGTTTGACTTGATCCAATATTGTTTGCAAACAAACTTTAATGCCGTTTGGATTAACTTAAGATATACTTAAAAAATTCTTTTATGGGGAGAGATCATTTGACTCCAGAGTAAGATTTTTAAGTCTTACTCCCCATCCTAACCGTTGATTTCCGTCCACCCAACGGTTATAATTTAGAAAGTTATATTAATTAATTAATTATTAATTACACCATAAATGATAATCATTGATTTCCGTTCATCAACTGCTGAGATGAGGAGTAAAACTTAAAAATCTTACTCTGGATTTAATACAACATCCACTTCTTTTATATATATGTCTATAAGTTTATCAATTATCCAATTAGTCAGTTTTGAATACTATCAGACTTGATATAAAGGGTGACTCTTCGAAAACCATTTTCTCCAATCCTAAAATTATAACTCAAAATATTAAGTTAAGAGGAATAAATACCTTATCACTTAAATCAATTGTTGTTGGTTATAGTTACACAATTTTTTTTTTGTTACTGTTTAAAACTCATATCTCTGATTCCGATCTACCATATGACATCAAAGTATGTAAAAGGAATAACGGTAGAATTGTGAATTGTAGGTTAAAGTGCAACTTATAAAGTGTATGACTGTATGGTTTGACTGGAATCAAATATCAGGAGAGAAGTAGTTTGCAAACAAACTTCAATGCCGCGTGAATTAGATTAAGATAGTTAAACAATTTTATTGTCATAGTTTAAAACTCAGATCTCTCTTATTATGATTCGGATCTCCCATATGACATATTATAATATGTAAAAAGAATAACGGGGTATCTGGATTGCCATAATAGGTGCATCCAATAAAGCATTAGTTGAGACAATGGAGAGAATAAAATAATTAGCGTGTGGTTTCACTTTTCGAATTATTCCCGTTCCTAAATAATTGATAACCTCAATTCTTGTTAAAATCAATTTTGAATAAAATTATATACTTTAACATGAACTTCAAAATTTTGATAACAATAAAAAGTAAAATGCAAGAGGTAAGCTTTAGTCCAATTTTAAGGTGTTAGATGAAATTGGACGTAGCTTATTTCTATACAAAGGCATGGCTAAATGTTATTGCTTAAGCCTAAAATCAATTTCTTTAATTATCTACGGCGGACCTTGAGATCACCATCTCAAAAATTAGTTCAAAGAGTGGGAGTGCTCAAGACTTCATACAGCCCACATTAGTTGCCCATGCAACCAATGAGGGATGCCCAACATTATCACCCCCTTTAAGACAGACGTCCACGCCGGTTTTCACTCTATCGACTCTGACCCAACGGTAGCCTTTTCCACCTTTTGGGTGACTTCACCCACAGACACCTTAATCTTGCCCATAGGTAGCTCTTTCTATGGTCTCAACTCTCAATGAAAGCACCAATGTATGCGACCTTGAGATCACCATCCCAAAAGTTAGCTCAAAGGGTGGGAGTGCCCAAGGCTTTATAAACCCTACACTAGTTGCTTGTGCAACCAATGTGGGATCCCCAATGTTGCTACCCCTTTAAGACCGACATACACGACGGATTTCACTCTATCGATATTGACTCGACGGTAGCCCTTTCCTCCTTTGGGCGACTTCACTCATTTATCAATATTCAGTGCCCAAAGATACCTTAATCTAGCCTATAGGTAACCATTTTTGTGACCTCAACTCTTAATGAAAGCACCAATGCAGGGGACCTTGAGATTATCACCCCAAAAGTTAGCTCAAAGGGTGAGAGTGTTCAAGGCTTTATAAAGCCCACACTGATTGCGTATATAACCAATGTGAGATCCTCAACATACAACCTTAAATCCTTATATATAAAAGATATAAAATTATTAATATGATCTTCACCTAACAACTTAAATTTTTAGACTGATATAAAATATATGATTTTAGAGTCTATGTGATTAAATATGATAAAAATTATTAATATAACATTTATCTAACAATTTCAACTTTTGAGTTGAAATAATTCTTTATAATAAAAATATTATCTTAAAACTCATATTTGTTTTCAAAAAGTATTTTGATTCGGAAGAACTGAAAATAAGTTCTTGAAAATGTGATAATTGATTATGCCTTATCGATGATGATCGATTATTGAAATATATGAAGACAAGTTTCATACAATGTAACATGTAGGTATATGATTGTAAGTATATATTTCATATTTATTTTTAATTAAATTAATAACTAAGCCCAATATGAACAAATTTAAAAACCATACTCAAACTCGATTTATTTATCATATAATAAAAAAAAAGGAGGGGAATCGAGCCAGCCGAACTTGTCTATTTAATTGAGTCAACAGCTCACAGTAGTGAAGTTATCTAATCGTTAAAAGTGCTTATTGATTGCGGACAAGTATCTGCCTTTACAAATGTTGAGTAAAGTTGAATCAAATCAAATTGAAACTTTTATTAGTAAGCTTGTGTTTTGACTAACAATTATAACTTGTGTTGGAAACATCGTCGTGCAATGCCTAAATACGATGGAAATAGCGTTTACTAATTGACTTAATTTTTATTTTATTTTTTGTCTAGTTTTAAACGCACTAATGATGATGATTATATATATCTCATACGTGATCTCCGTTTCTAGGAGCATGAGCTTTGCCTTATATTACATTTATTTCAGTCTCGTCTTCCGTGGTATATAGAAAGGAAAAATGTTTATCATTTTAAATGTCATAAGTTATATCATTTTAGTTTTATAAAGAGGTGTAATTCACACTTTTATTTTTTTTGTTAATTCTCTCTCTCCTCCTTTATCTATCTCTTTCTCCCTCTTAAAATGACACAATTTTACATTCTTTAAAATGACACACATTTTATTCATATTCAAATAAATAAAATAGGGAAATATATTTATCATTTCAAATGACACAACTTATATCTTTTTACTCTCACAAAGAGGCGAGACCCACACTTTTATTTTTTTTGTCAACTCTCTCCTCCTTTATTTATTTTTTCTCTCTTTTAAAATGAGATAATTTTACATCTTTAAAATAATTAAGATTGTACCAACAAAATAATATTCCCAAGTAGAATGCACCAAATAAACTGGCCCAGTACATACTGTCCAGGGAGTATAAACCCTTACATAGACCCCTTATGGTCTCCAACATACGAAATCGTGAACACGTGGTTCTTTACAAGTTTAAATTTTCAGATGTCATAGGTACTATTATAATAGGTGGCTTTCTAGCTTCTATAAAATAAATAGGTGGCTTTCTAGCTTCCTCAGCAACTACTTGATTAATGTTTCTTCCTCTGTGCATAGGATCTTGAATCCAGCTTCCATTGGATCTTATGAATCTTCTGCAATTGGTAAATTAAATCCACTAGCTTTTGACCACTTAACCTGTTCCTCCTCTACCAGCTATGAATCTTACCTAACTTGGATTAGCCATCATTCAAAATTATAAGTATCTATTTTGAATAATTTATTTTAGGGTTCATCTAATCTCATGTTATATGAAAGAAGATTTCTCATGTTATAAACACACATGTGATGAGACTCGTCATTTATAAAAAAGAAAAAAAAAATAGTGTCACAATTTTTTATGAGTCTATAGGAGATAAAACTACTTTTATATTGCATAGGAGTAATTTTTCCCTTTATTTTATATTTAAATTAGTTTAGATTTTATTAATAGATCATTGTGTTCAATGTTTGGCACAAATTTGGAGCTACATAACGCATTCCAAGTTGAAGGAAAAAAAAATTGGTGCTCCAGGTCCTAAGTGATCCTTCCATTCAGCGAGTGACACTTGTATAATTTTTTTTTTTATTTCTCTTTTCTCCTCTCTGTTTAATAGTTATCTCATTCTGATTGATTTGGATCATTGAATTAATGGTGTTACAAAATTCTTCTTCCACGTTGAGATCTAATGGATTACAATGGGTTTGCAAGCTGATGTAGTAATGTTGTCATCATATCTAGAACTATAAACTCTTTTTTGAGTTGAGATTGATGTCATTCGAAAACTAACATCGAGGGTTATAACTTACATTAAGACAACATCGATGGAGAACTTTTTGAAAAAGAAAAAGAAAATACTCTCCAAAAGTTTCTCCAAATTCTCTATAAATTGATAAATTGGAGGATGTGGCTTAAGGGGCTAGAAATTCTGAAGAGGAAAATTTAGAGATCATTTTCTTCCCTTTGGTAAATAGAGCTTTTTTTTTTTCATATCTTTTCTAGTTTGCATCATCCATAGAAAAACTTAGGATTTAAGTGATCTTTTATTTTATTTTCTAATTTTCCTCTCACAATTTATGTAATATTTTCTTTTTTCTTTCATTTCCTTTTTTTAGTTGGGATAGGATATTGTGACACATAAATAATGTTACGTACAATGTTATGACCACATCTTAACCGTTGATTTCCGCCAATCAACGGTTATTATTTATTGAGAATTAATAATTAATTAATAAGTTTGATTTGAAAAATGATAATCGTTGATTGGCGAAAATCAATAGTTAAGATGTGGTCGTAACATTGTGCGTAACATTATTTATGTGTCACAATATCCTATCCTTTTTTAGTTTAGCTCTTTTATTGAAGACTTATAATTTATGTATTTTTTTTTCTTTTCTTTCCTTTTCTAATTTATTCTTTCCGTGAAATGTTTAGGATTTATATATAATCGTTTATTTTCTTCGTTTTTTAGTTTGTTTTCTCTATATAAATCTAGAATTTCTATTATCTTTTTTGTCTTTTTTTTTTTTTTGATAGACACCTTTTTTTTTTCTTTCTTTCTTTTTACCTCCTCTGTTGAAGGTAAAATCTCTTTAGTCATGTTATAAATGTCTATTTTTATTTTATTTACGATTTTATTTATTTTACACATAAATAAGTATTTTAAAACCAAATTATTGATAATTGACACAGTTAAATTTGTCAAACATATCTATATATGAGTTTGACAAATTCTGAACTACCTTCTCGTGTCACCTTTTCAAGTAATTAAATTACCAATTATTTTCACCAAAAAAAAATTACCAATTATACTTTCACCAAAAAAAAAAAAATTACCAATTATACAGCCAATTTTAAATTCATAATTTATTACTTTTACATTTTGTAAAGTCTGAAATTTATAATTTGTTAGAAGATTGACTCTCTTCTTCTTCTATCTTTGATTGACATTTTAATGCATCCTTACCCGTGGTTGACTTTAAGCACAAAATGTTATTTATACTATGAAGAAGTTCTTAGTGCTAAAAAGCTAATCCCGAAATTTTATTCTTTTAATATGTATATTTTAGTAAGATCTTGCTAGGTAAGAAGGATCCTTCCGTCTTCGACTTATTGAAAGGACAACTTCTGGCAAATGCTTTTTTCCGTTTTTTGTTTTTAAACGGAAGTTGGGTTAGAAAACATATATCGCGCGTTGTCGCCATATTTAATGTCGATCGTGAAAATAAAATAATCTCGAGGCACCATTTTAATGCAAATTCCAAAACTGGCAACTTGCGTCCACGTTAAGACTCATCTTAGAAGTTAGATCTAGGGATGCCTCCTCATCGATCTCAGAGACTAAGTTAATTAGATTATAATATAAAGAGACGGCTAAGCTTACAAATCATATAAGCATAATATAAATAAATTTATAGTAATTTAGATGCAAATTATTTTAATTAATGGTACATAGCTTACTTTTGTTTGACGGTGATACTTAATCTTACAAATAAGCATTTGATATTTCAGTTACTGATTCTTATCCAAGCATTTGCTATATTTGAAAATTTCAATAAATTATAAGAACTTATTCAACAAATAATACAATTAAATAAAGGGTTTATCATCTATCATTTAACATGACAACAAAAACTTTCCTATACATAATATTTTGTGGGGCCCGCAGAAAAAAAAAGAAGAAAAAACTCCGGCACGCAAAACGAATTTCTATAACATAACACAATCACTTTTCCTAAAACATAACACTTATAAAACCCTTAAATAAAATATTTATAACTATTCCGTCTCGATGATAGAAGTGGCTAGTCTAGGACTAATGAATTTATTTCGGATCTGGTACTTTCTATAAGGTATCTATAAATTAGATAACCTTGAGGTGTTAGATCATTGTGCATAAATATGAACAGTGTTTGCCAAATAAGTGGTATATGTACAGTGACAGCATAACAGTAAGATAGAGATTAGTTATACTTATAAATTTTATCTCTTATTTATAGAATTTACCTTACCTGTGGGTATAAAAGTACTAGGTCTTTAATGACGTGTTCAAGGGCTCAACATTTAACTATCTTGCTATCTATGTAGCACCGATACCGACACGGGACACGTGACACGATACGACACGACACTCCGACGCGTTAATTCTAAAAAATGTTAGATTCCGACACGTTAGGACACGTTTTGATATTAAATAATATTTTTAATTTATGTAGTATATATTATATTTAATATTCAATAATTTAACAAAAAAAATGAATCTAAACCTATAATATTCATAAATTTTGCAAAGAAACATAACATATCCCAAATATTTATATTAAACTCAATAAAATGATAATCGTAATCCAACGAATCTAATAGTTGGAACTAAAAACTCAATACAAATCAACATTTGAACCTTTTTTTGAATTTCTATAATGTGTGTTGGAGTGTCGGGGAGTGTCGGAGTGTCCGAGAGTGTCGGGAAGTGTCGGACACGACACGTCAGGGTTTTTGAAGTGTCGGTGCTTCATAGCTTGCTATCGTGATTGGATTGTCATTAATATAAAAATTATTTCCTGATTTGTGTGAGTTTCTTTTTGTTTTAAGGCCTTCAAGAATATAACTCAAAACAATAACTTATCAGAGTTTCAATTAGGTCCCTACGTATGTGATCATATGATATCTAGGATTTAAGTTAAACTAAATGATTAGTCCTAATTGTAGTTTTACCAAATTTAGATATTTGTCTCTGTAATTATTTAAAAAAAAATGAGTCCCTACATTTCACTCTTTTAGATTTGAATTATATTGTTAAAATATTAGTCATTATATTTTTCACTTATTTAGGTTTTACTTCTCGTAAGTTGCATTTATTAAGATATTTGTCCTTACAATTTCACTCCTATTTTTCATTAATAATTGTTTTTTTTATAACTTCACATTATTAAGGTATTGGACTATTCGTCTCCAATATGCTCGTGGGAAACAACTAACCTAAGAAGAAAGTTTAATTGACCTTATTTTATTTTTTTGGGGGGTGGGCTATAATATTTTATGTTCACCTTGCCTGGATACTATCCCTGATTATTCTCCGTCACAATTGGCCTAAGTTTCTATGCCGATATTCACTCGTTGAATGATATATTTTAATTATTTATTGATAACGGGTATCGGTTAATTATTAATTTATTGATAACTAGGTATGTAAAAGTTATAAAACTAGAATTTTATTCAAATCATATGTTAAATTGCAAAATTCCCAATATAAACAGAGTATCTCATATAGGATTGGGATATATATATATATATATATATATATATATATATATATATATATATATATAATTTATTGTTAAAATCATAGTTTAAGTGTAGTAGTACGCGTAATGTACCTTCAGATGGAGATATCAGATGGATGTGTTAAACTTCCCTGCTGTTACACTAAATTTGAATCTCAAAATTTGTTTATATACGGTTAAAAATATTATATTTAGTTCATTAAAATCATATTATATAGACACGTACCATAATTATATTATTAATTTTTTTTTTATATGATCTTATTAATACAAAGTCAAGTGAAGTGAAGTTAAGGCCCTACTAAATCACTGTGCATGGATCAACTCAATGCATTCCAATGGTGGATTGTCTAAGACTACCGTCTTGTAGTAGTGCTCCCTGGTGTGTGTAGCTAACCAATCCGCGACGGCATTTCCTTATCCGAATATATATGGCTAAGATGGGTATTGTGAATATATTATCAATTCCATCGCTATCAGAGAGTCCCGCTTCTAAGCAGACAGTTTTATATTACCCTCTACCCCAAGGAAGTTCTGCGCCTATAAACATTCCTCAAAGTTCGCTCATAACAGAATTTTCTTGGCCTATGTTTTTATTGAATTTAAATTTATTAAATTAAATTTAAAACATTATCTATAATAGAGTTTGGATTGTAACTTATATCACTTACTACTAAACCAACTTTAATTATTAGTTAAAATACTTCTAATCTTATATTGGGATACGATATCGTGACACATAAATAATGTTACACACAATGTTATGACCACATCTTAACCGTTGATTTCCGCCAATCAACTGTTATCATTTATTGCGAATTAATAATTAATTAATGAGTTTGATTTGAAAAATGATAACCGTTGATTGGAGAAAATCAACGGTTAAGATGTGGTCGTAACATTATGCGTAACTTTATTTATGTGTCACAATATCCTATCCCTTTTATATTTATTATATTTTACTATATATATTTATTTCATATGATTGAGTCGGTGATTCATTGACCTAATACCCTGATCAAATTGATGACGGATTTGAGTTTAATAACACTACGAGTACGATCATATTTTTTTAGAGTAAAGTCCATTTTGAGTCCCTAACAAAAAATACAATGTCCATTTTTGTCCCTTACAAAAAAATACTTATATTAGTCCTTTTTAAGGACTAAATTGAGTTGTTATTAAATTTTTGAGGGACCATATTTAAAAAAAATAAAAATAAATTTTAGAGTAAACAAAAGTTGATTTTTTTTAAGGGACAAAAGTGAAGACCATATTTTTCTGTTAGTGACCCAAAAAGAACTTTACTCTACTTTTTATTTTATTTTATTTTTTTGGATAAACTGGATATATCCGGGTAACGGTGATATTAACTCTCCCAAAAAGTAATGTTTACCAAAAAAAAACTCTCCTAATTTTTTTTTTTTTGTATTAATAAGGATTTAAACCAAAGATATTTTTTATTTTCCGTCATTTTTGCCCATGAACAAAGATAACTGACATGCATCGAATCAAGTACACAAGTGCGATGGGAGAAGTCACGGGCTGGGTTGTCTGGTCCTCATCAGGCTTCACCATGCACGTAAGAATAAAACTGACCAATTAATACCACAAACAATTAAAGTGGACCCAATAAAAAAGTTGGCTGACGACGCACGTGACACGCCAATTGTAATAAAATGCAAGCTGGGAATTGTATATTCGTGGATATTCGCCGAAAAGGCTTAAATAAGATTTTCCTTTACTTTTTTTTTTCT
Source organism: Gastrolobium villosum (assembly GCA_032173675.1). Classification (NCBI taxonomy): domain Eukaryota; kingdom Viridiplantae; phylum Streptophyta; class Magnoliopsida; order Fabales; family Fabaceae; genus Gastrolobium; species Gastrolobium villosum. Next base: position 88,457 of record JAVKPL010001650.1, read on the forward strand.
TTTGTTTTTATATTTTTTTTAATCTTTTAAAGTTTTATTATTTCATGAACTAAAACTTTAGAAAATAAAATTTATAGAAACCAATCGTTTACTAAAAAAAGTAAGAATTAATACCTAATTGGCCCAAAATATAAAGATTAAAAATAAAAATATTAATGAGGTTAGCCCACAATACCAGTGATTTAGATTATATTCTCAAATCTCTCTTATTGGTAAATGATATGTAATTTTTTTGTCAATGATCTTCTCTGAGATCTTGCAACGGGACATGTATTTCCCTTATAATAATCCTAACCGGAAATTGTGAATTTATAAATTGATTAAGAGTTTAATCATAATTAAGATGGTTTAATTAGACAAGGAGTCTAATTATATAGATTAAAGTCACTTTTGGCAAAAGTGCAATTAATAAAACTTTTGAGATAAAATTGCAATTAGGCAAAAACTACCGAAACTTAAAAATAATATAGTGAGATATTATTAAATGACTTCGGTGAATGTTGAAAATCATGTTTGGGGTTTGCATTTATCATTTAACATGATACAAAAAAATTTCCTACACACACAACATTTTATGGGGTCCACATTTTTTAAAGTAAAAAAAAAACTAAGACATGTAAAACGAATCTCTATAACATTACATAATTATTTTTTCTATAACATAACTCTTATAAAACCAATATATATGGTTTAAATCATGTTTTGGAATTAAAATTGATGAAAGGACACAAGTGAAATTTGACAAGTTGTTACCTTTGACTAGTTGTTACTTTTGACTTGGTCAAAGATGATTAAAAGCTTAAGACACTTGATTTTTCCACTAACCCACCATCATCTTCGTGGTCTTCTTCTTCACACCTGAACCACCATGCTTAGAAAAGCTTGAAGAACCAAATCATGATTAGCTATTAAAACATAAAACTTCCAACATGAAAAACACTTGAAATCACTTGGTGATCAAAACTCAACTATGAAATACGTTTGGGGGGTTGTATTTTGAGAGAGAAATGGAAGAAAAAATGGTGCCCTTTTTGTGGCTATGGAGCTAGGAGAGGTGCTAGGTTCACTTTGAAGATTGGAAATAACTCCTTGGGTCATTCTAAGAAGATTCATGATAAGAAATCTTGATTAGCTTGAGTTTTGATATGATTTCAATGTCTAGGTTGTCAATGGAAAATGTGGCTTGATTGGTGGTGTTCGAGTATGATTTGGACATTTGCTAGGTTGGAAAGTATGATTAGGAGACTAAATAAATAGTGAAAATATAGTTAAATCATCATTATGTCATATTTTGGAAATCTGCCTTTGATCAATTATAGGATTCTTATATGGAATGGAAAGTAAAGTGTTGAACTTTTAGGTGTTGTGATGTTGGTGACTTAAGATGAGATGTGTAACCTTGTAAAAGATTAATGATGAATAATAGTACTTGAAATAGCCATTTGGAGCATCCTTGCCATCTTTATAAATTTCATGAATAAGTGTTGGAATTGCTTGTGTTCCAAGGATGTAATAGGATATTGATGATAGCTATATTTGATTGGTAATATAGTGGTTGATCTAGTGGATTTAAGGAAGGAAGAGTAATGAAAATTAACATTTGAACTATCATGATCCGATTTTCAGAATTTAGCTTGAATTAAAGTGTAGGTGTTTTGATAGCAAGCTATTTTTTGGGTGCTTTGGATATAAAGCTAGTGTTGCATGGAGAGATTTCTTGTATTTGAAGAAATCAATTGGTTGGGTATCTTCAAGAGGTAAGCTTTCGGACATTGTAATTTATCCGTTGTTTATTCCACCATGCCCCGAAGGGGTAGTGATTTTTATATGGTGTATGTAATTGCATAGAATTGTGAAATAATGTATTGTATGTGTATTGCTTTGTATGCCACACAAGACAATAATTCCTTGTGTGAGATATAAGAGAGTGATTTCTTATGCTTAGTATAAGACGGTGATTCCTTATACTTGGTATGTTACAAGACGGTGATACCATGCATAATGTATACATTCTATGTTTTCCACACAAGATGGTTCCCTTGTGTGAGGTATAAGACGGTGATTCCTTATACTTGATATGTTGCAAAACAGTGATTGTTATATACATTGCATGGATATATATATATATATATATGATGTATTATTTTGATTTTATTGTTGTTATATCTGAAATAAACATAAGGGTGGAGGAATCCTTTAAAGATCTCTAATTTACTGAGATATTTATCTCGCCTCGTGTGCGAACCATATTTTAGTTACCGATATGGATGGTGCAGGAGCAGCACGTGGTAAGAGGCCAAAGTGGATTACCGTGTTTTAGCATGTATAGTTGATGATCTTTTGTTGCATATCGCATGATCATGTGTTTTGAAGAATAGAGTTTTAGCTATACATCTTTTGATATAAAACCTTGTATATTTGTTAGAGGAATATATATATATATATATATATATATATATATATATATATATATATGGGGTTTATATATTGTAAACATTTGAATGCAAGGAGCATTGATGTAGTTATGTAAATGGTCATGTTGATATGTTATTCTTAGACATGATAGGTATGAATTTGCCAAACAATGGATTGCTAGGCAATAATATTATGCTATTATGAATTGTATGAATTACATGAAGTTTGATGCCAAATTATGTATAATGGAGGTATTGGAAATGGTCCAAGGATGGATCCTTGGGTTAAGCTTTGCATTGGCTAGTGTCATGTATGAAAAATAGGTTTTAATGTTAATTATGCAATGTATGTTGGTAATTTATAATGTGAATGTCAATAAGGCATAGATGGTATATAAATGGATTGAATTAACTAGTTGATGAATCAAACTAGATGAGTTATCCCTTGAAACATGAGCAAGTTCATAGGGTAGATTGTTAATACTTGATGAAATTGTCTATTAGGTGTTGTAAGAACCTTGAGGCGACTACCTTGGATACGAAGTTGCAATTTGATGCTGTTAAAACTAATATTCAGGGTCTACTCGAGCAAGCAGTCTAGCTAGCAGAATTAGTTCAAGGCAGTAGCTACTTCCTGGAAATTAAATCGCTCGCTAACTTGCTCTCTTAAGCGAGCGGTTTAGAAAGAAAATACGAAGAGCTCGCTGACTTGCTCCCTCAAGCGAGTAGTCCCGTTAACATGGGTTGGACAAGATTAACATGGTTTAGTAAAATGACCTTATCTTGAGCTACAAAGCTCCAAACAGAGTGAAGTTCGAACCTATATGAAGCTAACACATAGAGATATAACCTATGACATCTTAGGACCATTGGGTACGTGGGTCATTTCCAGTTTAATTTTTAAATTGCTTCCCTATTTCCTTAAATTCGGTTGAAGCAGTTGGCTTGCGACCGACGTATCTTGAGTTACATAGATCCAATCGAGGCTTATAATACGTCATTGGAAAGCTTAAGATATCTAATATAATATAGTAAAAGATGATAATTTATAGTGAGGGATGACAGTCTCAACTTAAGAACATGTAAGTGATGTTAAGTGTAGGTAAAATTATAAAGTGTGTTACACACCATGTTAGTCTACGGGGGTTGCATGGTAAATGACTTAGAGTTTGTTTTACATCATTGACTTTATGGTATTGCCTAATAAGGGAATGTGAACTAATATATATATAACTCTTCCGAATTATGTATATGTTATAATTATTGTAATTCGAATTAATTGAATACAGATTTATTTATTAACAATAAATGAAAAGAAAAAATTTATCCTTTACTTTAATCAATTACTGTAATTGTAACTGCGCTTAATATTATATGTGATGACAACAAATTGGATGCATACGAGGTGTTACACCCCTAATTTAATTATAAGCCATTAGGAGTGTGTTAGGTGCGAGAAACTTTAGTAACATGCATAAGAGATTAATATTTCTCCTACAATTAGAGATAAAGTTATCTCCTACAACTACAATTTCAAAACGATTCATTTTTGGGTTTAGAGAAAAAAATCAGAGTATTTTAGTAAAATTTATAATACAAAAGGAAAGTGAATTTTTAAAAATACCATGTATTTTTTTTCCCGAAACCCTACAACGATGTCGTTGTGGGGTTGTAAGAGATAACTTATTTTTTTCTCCTAAAGCTAATTATAGGCTTAAATTTCAATGTTATCGTGATAGATAAATTTTTTTATAAGTCTTGATATACATGCAATGATGAGTGAAAAATATGAAATAAAATAACTTTTTTTTATCATTGTTTATATATTTAATAAAAAAATAAAGAAAGTTATCATTTTATTGTTGGAAGCTTCAACAAAAGTGAATAACATAATAAGTATTATAAATTTATAGTTACTGCATTATCCTTATTTAAATCACGTTATTTTTTGTTATCAAAAAAAAAATCACGTTATTTTTTAAGCTAAAAAAGTACTTTAATTATTTTTAAAAATTCTATAATGTTCAGCCAAAATAATATACAACTGTTGAAAGTTTTAATAATTTTTTATTCAGTACCAAATAAATATGACTAATTAATGGACATATGACCTAACAATTTTTTTTGGTTGTAACAAAAATAAAAACAAATTTTTTTGGTATATAAAAGTAGGGCTTATATAGTTTCATATTGCATAAGAAGAGAAATCTTATGTTATAGACATATAATGATAAGACCCACCACCTAAAAATTAAAAAAAGAAAATAAAAAATATTGCACAGTTATCGAAGAATACGTGGAAAAAAGTTATTCTCTTGTGACATGAATAATTTTCCCTAAAGAGATGTACTCTCAATACCATCAGGTAAGGTGCTAATAGGCAATAGCATGTCTAGGATTCCAAATTGAAGGCATAGATTCATTGGGACCGTTTGGTACGCGGTATTCTACGGGATTCTCGGGAAATTGAATTTTTTAAAATTTTAAAATTTCGAATATTATCATAAACTGGATGTAAAAATCATATTTTTAAAAATCGAGATTCCCGGACAAATAAAAATTTCTCCTCTACCAAACGCTTAGACTATTACAAGTTTAGCTTTCTTTAATGAGGCTACAACTAATCTTTGACTAGATGATTTCCTCGGGAAAGTTTGTCGACCAGGACGAGACTTTTAATTGACTTTACATTGTCTCGAAAGGCAAAGTTTAGAACTAAGCCACTTATACACAATTTTAGTAAGCCAATGAATTAATCCCCTCATCGCACAAAGAGGATCTTCCGAGGAAGTTTTTAATTTCCAAGTGTATTTATTCAAGAAAAAAATAGTTCTCACATTGCTGCAAAGTCATCTTTTCATGTTACTTTTAGTTCGAAATCCATGCCTATTATTATTATTATTTTCTTCAGGTGGCCCCACCACAACTTTGTATCTGGTTCAAGGCGATAGCAATATTATAACGTACGAGAGTTTCACAAATATATTACCACATCACCGTTTAATCAATAATTTTTGTTAATAACCAGTGATAAAAATCTGTTTCATAGAAAATATAATGTTGAAAGAACCACCACCCCATATGTGTCTGATAATATTTGAACTGGATGAGTAAGAAAATTGAGGGTTAATCTTTTCTCATGTTATATGAGGGAAGATTTTTCTTCTACACACTCATCAAAATTTTCACCCTATATATATATATATATATATATATATATATATATATATATATATATATATATATATATTTGAGGTTATCAAAGGTTTAAAAAATTTACTATTATTATCAAAGGAAACACAAACTATAAAACAAGAGGAACATTACCACAAAAAATTTACGAAAATCGAAACGGCCAAACGTGTAAGAAAAATCAATTTTTAAAAAATAATCATTACACAGTAATAGTGCATAATATAACTAAGAACATACCACGAACATGAAGGAGAAGATAATGAGGGAAAATGCTCGGGAAAAGCAACCACCGAAAGGAGAAAAACTCTCAAGACGGAAAGAACACAGTTAGCAAGGAGAAGAAAGTCTCTCTGTTGAAGACGTTGAATCTTAGGAAACGATGTATTTTTTGTTTTGTAATTTTTAGGCCAAAACGACGTAGTTTTACTAAGCCGGAGATAACTTATATACAGCAGCTGCACAAATGTTTTCCCCATATATATATATATATATATATATACTTTTCCTATCATTTAACATTATCACAAAAAATTTCCTACACACACAACATTTTGTTATAAAACCATTACTATATATTTTATATAAACTTGGTGGGTCTCCCCATGTGATATTTGTGCATGAGAAAAATATTCTCTTGTTAAACATGAGAAAACATTAATCCAAAAATTGATGAACAAGATTAGTTAAAAACTTGAAAGAGATTGATTTCCATATACACTATGGCTGTAATTTATTATGAAATAATTGTTAATTTAATATATATAATTTAATAAATAATAACCGTTAGATGTATAAAGAAAATGATTAAGATAGGGAGTAAGATTTCTTTCTTATCTTATACTAGAATAAGAAATCTTCCACACATATATATAGGGCAAGATATTCTTACACTGATATAAGAGTTAGAGGTCTTACACATAATCTTGACAATTGATCCACTCGTATTCAATGACTCACATTACTAAAAAATTAGAGCCCTTAGATATAAGTGGGATCAACGGACAAGATTAAGTGTGTAACTTATACTGATGTAAATTGATCTGACTATATATATATATATATATATATATATATATATATATATATATATATATATATATATATATATATATATATATATATATATATATTCGGGGAGGTTATACTTATCACTAAAAAAGTTCATCACACTTACCCCCAACTTAATCACTGTTGGATCAGAATTAAATCTAATGGTTCACAATCGACCCCCTGTCATCCTAATTATCACTCTTCATCCTCTTTCACCTTATCTCTAGGTCTGACAACTCTCTTTCCACCCTTTTTCTTCCACCATTGGTGATCTGACTCGAAGCTCCTGCATGCTCTTCTCTATAAGCAATTAGGTCTACAACCCAAATGCAATAGTCTGCACTCTGTAATTCGCGCAATAAATGCCTAAGCCATTGCCTAAACTAGCGGTCTGCATTGGATCGGTTTTGGAAGCAAAAATCAATCGATTCAATCCCTTCGGTTTGATCATGTAATTATCTATTCAGTTTGGAATTTTTTTCAAATCCGATCCAATCTAATCTAATTTTTTTCGGTTTGGATTGGATCGATTTTTTGAAAATTCTAAGATTTAATGTAAATACTATCTTTTGCATATATTGACTTTATAATTTTATTTATTTTTTAAATATAAAGTATCAATAAACAATAATATAGTATTTTTTTTGGACAATGAGATATGAAGCCTACATAGATAAAATTTTGTTGATGAGACGTGACTAGATTTCTTTTTGGATTTAGTTGATTATTAATGGATCTTGGGTTTAGAAATTTTTGGACTATGATTGAGGAAAGACCCAAGTAGGTAGAAGAAAAATTAATATATTGGATCGGTTTGGATTGGATCGATTTTCCTCTACCAATCTTAAAACCGATCTAATCCAATTAAAATTTGCGGGTTTTTTTTTTCCATTTTCGGTTTATTCGGTTATCGGTTTTTCGGTTCGGTAACCGCAGTTTAAATCAGTTTGGATCGGTTGATGAACCTCTAGTTGCTACGAACATTTTTCTTATAGTGTTACGCTCAATTCTTAAATACATCAAAATCAGTCATATAAAATTGATGAATTCATGTGATTAATCATGTTTCTTTAAAAAAAATTAACGGATGGTGCACGGAGGGAGGGGAAATTTTCGGTTTGTATTGTGTGTACAAGGTTCAATTCCAAACATCAACATGTTCATGGATTTGGGGAAAAATATAAATTTTGAAACAACAAAATCCCCGAAGAGAAAGGGTGGAGAGAAAATTGTCAGACCTAGAGAGAAAGTGAGAGAGGATGAAGAATAATAATTAAGATTTTATGAACAATTTGTTATTGAAGACAGAGAGATATCAAATCACTATTGCCTTGAACCCATGTATTTGACAGAAGGGGTAGATGATCAGAGTTATCACTGTGTAATAATAAAAATAAGAACAGACTTACTTGTAATCCGAATACAAAATTAGTCAGAAGAATGTATGCAGGAGAGGATTGAATCCGAGCCCACAGAACGTGTCTCCTTAAGACAATTTGCCCCCTCACTGATGCCTAAGGTTGATGGACACTTGTCTCTCAGGATAGAACGGATTCCGTCTGAAGAATGGTGGCACTACCAATCAACCGCCCAAACGAACACAACAGTATGCCAGAAGAATTCACACCGGAGGATGAACAACAATATGCAATACCGGAAGAACAAAAATTTCGGCAGAGTTTTAGTGCAGACAAAACCGGGATAGATTTCTGAATATGTCAGTGTCTATTTATAGACACTGACCGGTCACGATGAACAGTCGTCAGTGGCGAACCGCCGTGTCTGACGGCGGTGAACGGGTGTGACCGTTCCGACGAACAGGTACAACCGGTGACCGGTTCGGCGAGTAGACACTTCCTTTAACCGGTTCGGTTCAAAAACCGGCGGGTGGGTTCGAATTTTGGAGGGAAGCAACGTTTGGACCAAAAAATAAAAATAATTTTAATACACACAACCGAACCGAGCCGAGTCGGCCGGACGGACGGCGGCGGCAAATCAAAGCCCACCTATCTCCTCCCCTTACATAAAATATGTAGTGACCCAAGGGCCAATTAAAGAGATGGAGGTGGGAGTTTATATACTCTCCCACTTTCTACCAATTGTCCAATGTGGGACTTGTTAAACAACCCACACAACTCTTCATCTTCCATTTTCTTTTTTTCTCTATTAACTCACTTCTTATTCATAACCAATGGATCATTGTATATTAATCTTACTATTAATTCCAACACAATTAAATTTAATTCTGATCCAACGATAATTAAATTGATTATAAGGGTGGTAAACTTTTTTTAGTAATAAGTATAACCCATGTGTATATATATCTGAATATCTAATAATATACATAAACTTTATACTAGTAATTTGTTAAAATTAAATCCATAATATTATTTGTCGAAAATATATAAGTTATTATTTTTTGGGTTGGCTCTTACTGTAATAGTTACTGCAGATAAGTTATCTGCATTAGGCCCAATACGACGTCGTTTTGGGGCGGAAATCATGGTATTTTTGTAATTTTAATTTATTTCATGGTTATAATAGTCTTTATATTTATAATTTTTCAAGATTTCAATACCAAAACGAAATCTTTTTGAGAATAAATGCAGATAACTTATCTGCAGTAACTTCAGAAATATTTTTCACTTATTTTTTTTGGATTAAATATGTTTCTTGTAATCAAAATAACAACTAAGACCTAATTAAAATATTAGGTAACAATATATATGTTCGTACATGATAAATTAATAGAGGAAAATATACTAAGTAAAAAAAAAAATTATTGTCTTTTTTTATCTCATTGAAGATAAGAGTATCTTTTACATAGACATTTTCAAGTGGATTCCACACTATAAAAAAAGAAATTGATGGCTCAAATTTTAAACAGCCTATGAGATAAACTTTCTTCAATAACATAAGAAAAATATTAAAAAAAAAATGGCACTAAACTCATGACGAATGATAAAACTTCAATTCAAATGGTTATTTCTTTGAAAAAAATGAATGGAAAATATAAAAAATGGTTAATGGTTAAACAGCTGTACTCCATTATATAATTAGTGTTGTATTTCATGAATGCTTGTTTGTTGCTTTTGCATTTCTCATAAGTCATAATTAAATATCATTATACGAAAGAATTTGAGACAACGGAGGGTTGATTAATAGGCTTGTTTGAGCTTCCATTTGCAGTAAACCCCGGATTCAGTCAAGCAGGATTATAACTTCCTCTTGGAAGTTGGAAAACGTCCTTTCAATTTACCTTTAAAAAAGATTAGGTTGGACTAATAGATGGAAATGAATAAGGAGAAAGTGGATTTTAAAATATAGAGATATTAAGCAAGTTGATTACAACAATTATTAAGGTGCTTAAAAAATGTTTTTGGAAGTGCGGGTCAGAGGCTATGAAATTACGGGGAATGGATCTACTTATTAATTGGGTTCTACTTATTTAATGCATATTAAAAAAAAGATAATCACAAAAATTTCATTTAATCCTTTTATATAAAATTTTAATATAAGATGATATATTTTCGAAATTATGATACACATTAGGTGAATGTCACATTAATTATTTTATATTATATTTTTCTAACCTATTCTCTTATACAAGAGTTAATTATGCTTGAAGGGTGAATAATGCAAGGTCCCTCTTATTTATACTTAAAATCTTTATAATATTTAATTATCTATTAATAAAATGAGGACGGTGAGATGAGATTGAACTCCTAATATCATATTCATAGTTGTTAAAATCTCGATTTATCACTACGATTTTATGTTTTTATGATTTTTTTTATCAAAACGATTTTATCAATATTTCAAACACTTTTATGTTTTTACGTTATTTTTATATTACGATTTTACATTTTACGATTTTTTAACCCCTTTCCAGTTTTACTTAAAATAGAGATTCTAAAATCATGATAAATAACTATCTCACCTAAAAAATGCAGCTATTAAGTGATGAGTCTTTAATAATTTTATATTTTATATATTATATCACTCTAACATTTTTAATATTTTTTACATTACGGGAAAGTTTTATTACACAAAAAAATTCAAAACATTTGTAGATGCTTTTCTTTTTCTTTTTCTTTCTTTTTGCTTTTTTTTTTCTTACAGATGTTTAGCTTGGGCATGAGTGAAAATACATATTATATAATTAAGAAGAAATTATAACTATATATTTATGAATAATAGAATTTGAAGGTTTAACACAAATTAGAATTTTAATTCGTATAAAAAAGGAATTTAATTATCAAATTTGTTCTTAAAATATTTCTGAAAAAGAAGATTTCTATTAAAATGTCTACAAGAGAAAGTCTAAACCGTATTGGGCTAATTCAACTGGTCATACGAACTGAATTGTAAAGTTCAATATTTCACCTGATTACTTAAAATTTCAGCTGTGTTGAAACCAACCATCTTTGTATGTTCTATTTTTTATTTTTTTTATAAATTCTTTGCATGTTCTTTTTTGTGTGTGGATATTTTCTTTGCATGTTCTTTAAATTATCTATAATCATGCTCGGCTGGATTGAACAGAAGTTTGTATTATCATCTAAAAAATCATATTTCAGGTCAATATTCAACCAACAATATTTCTGTTGATATCAATGATTAATTAAGGATGTGATAATTTTATTTTCACTAATAATTTAGACTTATATATTAAATATATTGTCAAGGAAATAATATTAAAATTAAGAGAATTTATCTAAACTATTTGAATCAAATTTGAAAATAGAAAACTATTCACTAAATCACTAATAAAAATTTAAAATGATCATTAAAAACATCTGAACTTGCTAATATTTTATTTTCAATATTAAAAAAATCTTTGTATAAGTAATGATTTGCAGGTTCTCACATAGGAAAAGAATCTGGCGGCTGTCACATGTTAACTTTTGACACTGGTACGGTGGTAGTTCAAAATTGATGCATGAGAGTTGAATAAGTGGTGAAAAGATCTCAATTCGATTCTCATCAATATCATTTTTGAGGGACATTAAATTTTAATCCTTGACCCGCCCCAAACTCGGGATTAATCTTATAGCCGGCTCAAAAAGTTGAAGCTTACTCGAAAAATCGTATTCCCCTCAAAGAAATAATTAGGGTTGGTATCTATTATGGATTGGATCTATATCCCAACAACTCCACTAGCAAAAGATCAAAGGGTATATCTCAACAAGTTGATCATTAGAGAATTAACAGATAAACTCTCTATCCCAACAACCAAATCAGAACAACTAACAATCCGGAGGTACTCAAAGCCCAAGCCCAAGCCTAAGAGGTAACTGCTATCAATAAAGGTTAAGGACCACAAGTACACACTTTTTAACCTACTTTACTTCTAGCATCACTATCCACACATATCACATCTTGGCTATTGTCGTATGTACAAGTGAGCAGTGAATCATATATCCATTTAGAATCTCTCTCATAGATATCCGTGAGTAGGGGTGATAATAAGGCCAGGGGCTCGACAGGGGCCTTAGGCTCGGCCTCCATCGGCCCGGCCCGGCATTCCTTTTTCAGTTGTTGGGCTCAAACCTGTACTCATGTAAAAGCTCGATTAGTTAAAAGGCTTCAGGCTGTATATGAAAGGCCCGGCCTTCAAACCTTCAAGGCCGGCCCGTTTACGTTAACCTTTCTTTATACTAATTATTCAAAAGTCCTTATCTGTTCTCTTTCTCCTAAATATATTTTTCACCAGCCCTAACCTATCCCAGCAAACGCAGACCCAACATATTTGTCTCTATTTCGACCCTTGTTCGAGGCACTTCGAGCTGTCCATCAAAGCTGATATAATCACAAGACTCACAAGTCACAACCCACCACTTTGGTGGAAGAACAATAGCATGAAGTATAAGACTTTATCAAATGTGTCAAAAGATATATTAGCAATACCAGTCTCTACAGTCGCATCTGAATCAACATTTAGTGCTGGAGGAAGAGTCATTGATGCTTATCGGGCAAGTTTGACAGAAAATACAGTTCAAGCATTAATTTGCGGTGCATATAATAAGTATGACATAAAGAAAAAGCAGAAGGTATTAATTTTCTTAATTTAGATTGTTTTATATCTTATGATATTATAATTGAATATCAAAAACAATCTGACTTATTTTTTGTTTTTTATGTAGGAGGAGGCAACATCGCAATATATTAAATTGTTGATATGAGTATATTAAATTGTTTAAACAGAATTTGTAGTTTTTTTGTTCTTTTGGATTTGCAGAATTTGGTACTACTTTAGTTTATCGATTAAGTAGATTTTTTGAATGATTCTGTTCTATATTATGTTTTTTGGGTATACATTGAATTTATGAATCTTTGTGGAATTATTAGTGCTGTAATGCTGTTGATTGTATATTCTATTTGGATATACATTGAATTTTTGTGGAATTATGATGTTTTTTTCAAAAGGCTAACAGGCTTCATACAGGCTTTTATTTTTTGTAAATAAACCAGGCCACAGGCCAATATTATATTCGTGACAGGTAACAGGCTAAGGCCAGTCAGACACGTTTAAATACAGGCTTGGCCCGTTAAGATCAAAGCTCGGCTCGGCTCGGCCCGTTAACACCCCTATCCGTGAGGCAATCAATCCTACATATAATTAATATTCTTTGGGTGTACATTCACGATTCACCCGAACTAAACAGTATATAAAAAAAAAAAGCTAATAAATTAAGGGTTTGCTTTCGTTGGGGGTTTAAACCTTGGTCAAAGCAATTTTTTGGGATAGAGAAAAATAGCCTCATTCTCAAAGGAGGATTAGTCTCTTCCCTAAGGCGATTTTAGAAGGTTGTGTGGAGATATGTCCGGATTATATAAAAAAAAATGGAAGATATTCACAACAGAGTCATTGAAAGAAGGAATTCATGGTTTTCTTCAACTTTCCACATTAAAATGCCGCTCCTCCTCTTTATATTTTTCCCATTTGAAAAGAAGACTTTATAGAACACATGGGTTCGTAATGAACTACGTGACTTCAAATCTTCAATGGTTCATAAAAGAGAGAGAGAGAAAAAAAAAAAAAAAGTAAAGTAAAGGATGTGGTTACATACTTACATGTTGACCATAATGATAGCTAGGGGTAAGGGTAACAAAGCAAGTATCATTTTTTTTTCTTTTTCCGAGATTAACATTTTTTTTTGGGAGATTATAAAATAGAAGACAAATAATATAAAAGAAAGAAGAAGGAACAGGATCTTAGATTGCACGATTAGCGTCCATGCATAGTCTTAAGAAACAACCGAATTAACCAAGGAGTTGCCAAGTTTATCCAATGGTTAAGAAATTGTATTTTTGTCTTAATTATTTTGACTTGTTTATTTTGCTAATACACAACAAAAAAATTATTTTAAATGTACTTGGTTGGCATGGGAAGTACACCTTTCTAAAACTATAGGAGAATAGAAAATTTATACTAAAAATAAACCGTTAAGAGATATAATATAAATTATTGATAGATCATTACTTAATAACTTAAATTTTTATGTTAAATTAATTCTTTATATGATATAAAAGTAAACCAGTAAGTATTTCAACTTAAAGAGTATTTAAACTTAACCCTAATTTTTTTGTTCTTCATAGAGCATAAGTCATAACATGACTAACAATCTTATCCAAATAAATGTCTTTCATAAATCCTATTCAGGTTGTTGAATAGCCACCTTGAAGTTTAATTTTACCTCCATCTAATTTCAATTTTGGTGTTGAAGATTCCCAGTATTCTTTACACGGCCCATGATCTTGAGATGAACAAAATAAAGCGTCGCTCCACGAAGAGCTACGATCTTTCTTTGAAGCCCAAACCTGCCAGTGAGGCCCTAACGTGGTCCTCATCACACTTGCATTGCATTCGCGCTTCACAGAAGAAACAAGACCAAGTGTTTATAACTACATCATTTATGTTTATTGTATGTGTTCGGGGTTAGGAATCTTTTAGAAATATAATATGGGGTTTGCATTCATCATGTAATATGACATAAAAAAGTTTCATACACACACAATATTTTGTGGAGCCTGTACTTTTTGAAGCAAAAAAAAAACAAAAACAAAGGCACGCAAAATAAATCTCTATAACATTAAACAATCACTTTTCCTACCACATAATTCATATAAAACCCATATAATATTATAAAACTATTAATTTGAGACCTCGAATTATTATTTTTTATTTAATTTTTTTATGCTGTGCCTCACATGCTGAAATTAGGTTTTGTCCCCAATTCAATTTGCCTACTTGAAAACCTGTAATAATTTGCAGAGCAAGTAAAGGCCATTGGACTCAAATCCGTCGCCAATTGTCCTTCCCGAATTCTGATCATATAAAGTAACAGAATTTTGGGTAAAAGAAATGAGACAATCAAGGGAATGTATTAACCGGCTAATGGAAAGGAGATTAAAGGGTGAACCAGGGACATAGAGCACATTATCAATAGTAATGGAGGAAAAGAGATGTACTGTTCCAATCCCATGAGACTGAACCTGGGAACCATTTGCCATTGTGACAGCAGTCAAATAACCAGAGGTAGAAAGAAAGGAAAACAAAGATTTATTACAAGAAATATGATCAGAGACACCAGAATCAAGAACCCAATGATCAAATGATGAACTTTGAGTGAAACCAGCAACGCTATTACCTTATGCACAACAGTAGCAGTGGAACCAGGGATCATGAGTTAAGAAATATCATGAGGAATGATAAATGAGCTAGAATCAGCCATGGGTCAAGAACAATTCGCTGAATAGTAATGGAAAGAGGAGAAATGCTTCGGAAGGGCCGCAACGGACTTCAAAACCACAAGTTAAGTGATCGGTGGTGGCGGTCAACGGCGGTCAAACGATGGTCCACGGCGCTGGCAACCTCTAATGACGGTGGGTCTTGCGGCGTTGGGTAGATCAGCTTCTTTTGAGTTCGTTGATGTACTTTTTGATCAGAACTATCACCGAAAAACTTTTCTAGTGGAGGACGGTGGTGGTAGACGGTGGCCGAAAATTGACGATTGTGACAATTTCCATGAAGATTTTTACTCGGCAGACAATGGGTCTACCGGAAAGATGCAGATCTTGTTAGGCTCTGATACCATGCAAAAGAACATTGGGATACACCACCCCAAAAGCTAGCTCAAAGGGTGAGAGTGCCCAAAACCTTATAAACTCCACATTAGTTACCCATACAACCAATGTGGGACTATATATCTCAACAACGATCAATCATTTTTTAATTAATTTTTTTTGAATCGAAGCAAACAATTTTTTTTTATTGGTGCAACTTATTACAAATGACAAGTTCATCGGTGTTCATCACCGGATCTTGTCGAGGAATATAGGCACTAGAATTTGTGTAGCATATGAAATTTCACATGACTTTATTTCGTGAAAATTTTATTTGTATCTTTTTCATTAGAGATTCATAAGTTTTATAAAAGGGGAGAGTTATATTTATAAATTTTTTGTTTATAAATTTTTACAAATTACATTATGTACTCCCAAAAGTACACTAGATTATTCTATGTATTTTCGGAAGTATATAATGTAATTTGTAAAAATTTATAATTTTTTTTTTTTTTTTGTAAACTATCCTTCCCCTTTATAAAATGCCATCTATTTAATGTCTATAAAAAAAATAAACAAAATATTTTCGCACCACAAAAATCATATGAAATTAATATAAGGGTGTGTTTGGTACGAGATATTTCTGAAGATTCCTGGTAAAGCTACATTGGTAAACGTGAATTGCCATATTTGGTTTAAGTTAACAAAATCATTTTCTCAATAACTTTCGTTTACTAGTAATCTGATTTACAATACTAATTTGATTTACAAAGAAAACTCTCATTTCAGATTACCACAAATTATATGGTATTGTGGAATCCAACATCAAAGGAAAGCCCAAAAGAAATTATGAGAAAAAAATACCCCAGCTCAAATCAAATTTGAAGTATGTTATTTTGAAAAGTTAAGGTTACTTTCATAAAATCATCATATATTATCAGTAATATTTTACTATTAACTAAATATATACTCAATAATATTTACATCTACCAAATAATTTTTTGATACCATTCTCGATAAACTGAATTTCTCATTATATTACTCAAAATTACGATTTCGGATAAAAAAAAAAATTTTCCACTATACAAAACACACCGTGTATGCTGAACTCCAATGAAACTGTCATTCGTCAAAAGCTTCAAAGAATCCATTAAAAATAATAAACATAAATCCTCGTTTCACGCGTGTAAATAAACTGTGCTAAAATAGTAGACTTTTTCCAATGAAGTTTTCCAATGAGTATTACTGATTTAAATATTGCGTTTCAGCAAAAACATTAGAAGTTAGCACAAGATACGACACTAATACTAAATAAATTAAAAGAAATTTAATAATATATGAGATTAAAATTTTTAGGTCTTTTTAACTCTTCTCATGGACAGTCCAAGATATATTATCCCATGTACTAAACATAAAATATAAATATTATTATCACCACTTTTCATAAATAATTTATGAATTTAATGTGAATGAAAGAGTGTGCACTTTTAATTCGTGCATAATCTCTATTTATGTAAAAATTAGCACAATAATGTACCAAAAAAAAAAATTAGCATAATATATATGATATGGGTGTTCGTGGCCCGGATTGGATTGACTTTTGAAGCAAAAATCATATGATTAAATCCCTTTAATTTTTAATTTTTTTTCAAATCCGATCTGATCCAATTTTTTTTTTTTCGGTTTGAATTTGATCGGTTTTCGATTTTTTGAAAATCTAAAATTTATTTTATGATTATTGTGCAAATAACATCTTTTATATATATTGGTTTTGTAATTTATTTATTTTTTCGAAATACGAAAGCATTATTAAATGATAATATAGTTTTTTTTAGATAATGAGATATGAAGCTCTACATAGATGAAATTTTATTGATGAGATGTGACAAGATTTTTTCTTGAATTTAGTTGATGGGTTAATAGATATTGAGTTTAAAATTTTTTGGGCTATAATTGAAGAAAGATCCAAGCAAGTACGAGGAATTAATATACTGAATCAGTTACAATTGGATCGGTTTTTATCCACGGATCCTAAATGACACGTATCCTAACAATATGCACACACATTTCATGCGCATCTTGCAAAGCGATGGGCATGAAGTTAATAAATAATATATCAGAACAATTAAAAGGAACGTGTCTTCCACCTGCATGCATAAAAAAGTGTCAAGAAGTCAATTTCTCATATAAAATATTTCGCAAGTAACCTATCTTTGGCTTCTTATGGAATAAAATATAAAATGTGCCAATTTTTTCCAAATTGCCGGCCATTTCAGCGTTCTCCCTTCCCAAACTTTTCTTATCTTTTCCGGTGAGTATTATCATCACTGATTTCAGATTTGGTACACAGAACACTGTATTTTCTGCTTGTATCTTTCCAAGTATGGTTAATCCAAGCACAAATGAGTTAGAGAAAGGTAATGATTCCACTTATGACAGGATGGCTGAAGTTAAAGCATTTGACGATTCAAAAATTGGTGTAAAGGGCCTCTTAGATTCAGGGGTGACAAAGATCCCACGCATGTTTTATTCCGCTGACAAGTTTGATCTCACTGAGACATCAAAAAGTGACTCAAAGTTCACTGTCCCCATCATAGACCTTCAAGACATACACAAAAACTCATCTCTTCATGTTGAAGTACTTGACAAGATTAGAAGTGCTAGCAAGGAGTGGGGATTTTTCCAAGTAATCAATCATGGTATTCCAGTACAAGTTTTGGATGAGATGATCAATGGAATCCGTAGGTTTCATGAACAAGATGCTGAGGTAAGGAAACAATTTTATTCCCGGGATTACAATAAGAAAGTCAGATATTACTCCAATGCTAGCTTGTTCAGAGATAAGGCTGCTAAATGGGGGGACACAATTGCTTTTTATGTAAGTCCAAATCCTCCCAGTTCAGAAGAAATACCAGCAGTATGCAGGTAATGTTATTAATACTAATTTTGCTACTAACACAAAGCACATGCTTAGCCTTCATCAATGGCAGAACTAGATAATGTTGTGAGAGGGGGTGAAAGAAGTAAAATTTATACTAATTTAATGACCTCTTTGAATCCTCTCTTTTTTAAGCTAGAAGCTACTTATAAGCATAAGTTAGGCCAAACAGGTTTTGGGAAAAACTATAATAATGAAAAGCTCTTTTTTTTTTTATAATGAAAAAAAAAGTTGAAAAGTAAAAGCTCCTAGGAGGAGTTTTTTTAAACTCTTATCTATTTTTCTTGAATCGTGTGTTTTTCTTAAATAAATTGAGATAAAGATAGAGAGAGATTATTTTTTAGAAATATATGTTTTTAAGTAATTTTAAGTTAAAATTTTTATGTAATTTTCAAACAATTTTTACCTTTTTTTTTAAGATCTTTTTTGTAGCTTTAACTTATAAATAACTTCTAGCTTAAAAATAAGAGTATCCAAACATACTTTAGTCTGGGTAACACTATATTGGATCTATTTTTAATCAAATTTGAAGAACTCCAAGCTTTTTTTTTTTTTTTTATTATACATGAGGAATAATAAAGGCAAAAGCTCGAAGGCCTGAGCTTAAGGGATGAGAGGCAAGCTTATTCTAAAATACCTTATCAAATTTGGACCTTTTCTTTTGTTGGTTTAAACTTTACTTAATTAAAGAAAATAGAAAATGAAGAGTTTTGTGGTGAAGAGATATGTCCTTAGGAATTTGTTAGTGGACAATCATTATGCTTAGAGTTTGGTGAAGAGTTGTGTCTTTTAGTTATGAAAAGTTGTGTTGTTTGGAGTCTTTAAGCTTTTGTATTTTGGCCTATAAATAGATCATTTGTATTTCATATCAAATATAGCCTGTGAAAGAAGTAATAGAAAGAGTAGTTCCTTCAAACATAGAAGAGTGATGCATTTGAATACAGGAAAATTATAGGACCTGTAAATTACAAATTGGTATCAGAGCTTCAGCCAATGGAAAATATGAGTAATAGTTTGCCAGTGCCCCGCCTGACAAAGGTGAACTATGAAAACTGGAGTATCCAAATGAAGGCCCTTCTACGAGCCTATGACAGTTGGGGGTTGGTGCAAAATGGGTTTGTAGAACCTGATACAACGGAAGGATATTCAGCAAATCAACTCAAGCAATTGAGTGCGTCGAGATCAAAGGATGCAGCGGCACTATTTATGATGTTTCAAGCCGTTGAAGAAAGCGGTGGTCTTGAAAAGATTGGAGGTGCGACGACGGCAAAGAAAGCTTGGGATATATTGGAGACGGCTTACAAAGGCGCGGACCGTGTGAAGCAGGTCCGACTCAAACTCTAAGAGGAGAGTTGGAGGGGATGAAGATGAAGGAAACCGAAGGAGTGTCAGACTTCATCATTCGGGTTCAAACCGTGGTGAACCAGTTGAAACGAAATGGAGAGGTGTTGACCGACTCCAGAGTCGTTGAAAATATTCTGAGGTCGTTGACAGACGACTTCGAGAACGTGGTATGTGCAATTGAGGAGTCTAAGGACTTGGCTACGCTCTCTGTTGAAGAGCTAGCAGGTTCTCTTGAGGCGCATGAACAGGGCAAGAAAAAGAAGAAGGAAGAGACACTGGAGCAAGCACTTCAGTCAAAAGCAAATATCAAGGATGAAAAGGCACTCTACTCTCAGAATGTCCGAGGTAGAGGTCGTGGACGAGGTGGACGTGGAAATGGCCGAGGAGGTCGTGGCCGAGGTCAGGAGGTGAAACATGAAGAAAGAGCTGAGACGAGTCAGCAAAACTGGGGAGGTAGAGGACGTGGTCGAGGTGGAAGAGGCCGATGGACAAACCAATCAAACGTGGAATGTTACAAATGTGGGAAGTATGGACATTATTCAAGAGATTGCAACTCGGACAAGTGTTATAACTGTGGCCGAGTTGGGCATTTCGCTAAGGATTGTCGAGATGAAAGAAGAGTTGACGAGGCTTCAAACCTCACTGCAGAAGGAGAAATAAAAGATGGAGTTCTGATGTTAGCACATGGTGAAACTAGCTCGAAGGTTGAGTCGGAGTGGTACCTGGATACTGGTGCCAGTAATTACATGTGTGGTTACAAACATTTGTTCAAGGAGTTGAGAACGGTGGAAGCTGGACATGTCACTTTTGGAGACGCGTCCAAAATTGATGTGAAAGGCCGAGGTACGATCTGTTTATTGCAAAGAGATGGACGAATTGGTGCAATTCGGGACGTGTATTACGTGCCTGAGCTCAAAAGCAATATTCCGAGCATTGGACAATTGATGGAGAAAGGCTACTCGGTTCTAATGACAGACCGAGTTTTGCTGTTGAAAGACAAACAAGGGCGTCTGATAGCCCGAGTTCAGATGGAGAAAAATAGAATGTACAAGCTGAGTCTGAGGAGCATGGAGGTCGGCTGTCTGCAAGCCGAGGTGGAGGATAAAATGTCGCTGTGGCATCGACGGTTTGGACACCTTCATTATGGTGGTCTGACCGAGATGATGAAGAAGAACATGGTGGTGGGACTGCCAAAGATTAACTCTGAAAGAAAATTTTGTGAGGATTGCGTATTGGGAAAACATGCGAGGAGCCCATTCCAAAGGATGGCGAGATACCGAGCTAGGCATTCTCTGGAATTAATTCATACCGACCTGTGTGGACCCATTACTCCAGGGTCATTCAGTGGTAAAAAGTATTTTGTAACGTTTATTGATGATTTTAGTCAAAAGACTTGGGTGTATTTTTTGAAGGAAAAATCCGAGGTGCTAGAGGCATTTAGGAGCTTTAAAGTGATGATAGAAAATGGTACTGGGAGGTACATCAAGTCGGTCCGTTCAAACCGAGGTGGGGAGTACGTATCAACAGCTTTCAAGAAGTACTGTGAAGAACATGGGATAAGGCGGTTCCTGACTGCACCGTACTCGCCCCAGCAGAATGGAGTAGCTGAAAGAAAGAACCGGACTATCCTGGATATGGTCCGATCTATGTTAAAGACGAAAAACATGCCAAAAGAGTTCTGGGGAGAAGCCGTACAATGTGCAGTGTATGTGCAGAACATGTGTGCATATTCAAATTTGAATGACAAGACTCCGCAAGAAGCATGGAGCGGATTGAAGCCCTCAGTGGGTCACTTTAGAGTCTTTGGGAGTGTGGCTTATGCACACATACCGGATCAGTTGAGGACAAAACTAGAAGATAAGAGTAAGAAGTTTGTGTTTTTTGGTTATGATGAGAAGACGAAGGGATACAAGTTGTTGGATCCCGTCAGTAAAAAGGTGCTGGTTAGCCGAGATGTGAAAGTGAATGAAGAAGATGCTTGGGACTGGAATAGTCCATCCGGGGACAATGTGGAACCCGGAAATAGATCAATTGAGGTCGGACAACCTTCGACCCATATCCCTACAAACCCTGAAGTTTCTGATGGTGAAGAAGAGTTGAGACAACCAAGGATGAGGAGTCTACAAGATCTGTATGATTCCACCAGTGAAGCACACCTGGTATGTTTGTTAGCAGACTCTGAGGAAGTGAGTTTTGAAGAAGCAATTTGAAATGTGAAATGGCAATCAGCCATGGAGGAGGAAATTAAAGCAATAGAAAAGAACAAGACGTGGGAGTTAGCCGAGCTGCCCAAAGGAAGTCGGCCCATTGGTGTGAAATGGGTGTACAAAAAGAAAGTGAATGCTAAGGGGGAGATCGAAAGATATAAAGCCCGGCTGGTGGCGAAAGGGTATAGGCAGAAGGCCGACATTGACTATGACGAGGTGTTAGCACCTGTAGCAAGAATGGAGACTATCAGGCTGTTAATTTCTCAAGCAGCCCAGTTCGGATGGCCGATCTATCAGATGGATGTGAAGTCGGCATTCTTAAATGGAGTACTCGAAGAGGAGGTGTATCTGGAACAACCTCCGGGATTCATGAAAGCAAGACAAGAAAGAAAAGTGTTGAGATTGAAGAAAGCTTTGCATGGGTTGAAGCAGGCCCCAAGAGCCTGGAACACAAGAATTGACAATTACTTCAAGAAAGATGGACTTGAACAATGTCCGTATGAACATGCACTCTACGTGAAGAAAAAGGGAGGTAAAATTCTACTTGTTGCTCTATATGTTGATGATGTGATTTTCTTGGGTAATGATGAAGGGATGATTCAAGATTTCAAGAATAAAATGACGAAGGAGTTCGAGATGACGGATCTCGGTTTGATGAGATACTTTCTTGGTTTGGAGGTCAGACAAGACAAATCTGGGATTTTCGTTTCTCAGGAAGCCTATGCAAAAGGAATTTTAGAGAAGTTTAAAATGAGTAATTGCAACCCTGTTTCAACCCCTATGGAACCCGGTGTTAAACTTTCAAGATATGATGGAGGTGAAAAGGTAGATCCGAGTGTTTATCGAAGTCTAGTTGGAAGTCTGAGGTACTTGACGTGTACGAGACCGGATCTGTGTCTGAGTGTTGGAATAATAAGCCGATTTATGGAAGAGCCGAGCTATACTTATTGGAAGGCGACAAAGAGAATTTTAAGATATGTTCAAGGAACAATCTCGCAAGGACTTCATTACTCGAGTCGGATAAGTACAAACTGACAGGATATTCGGATAGTGATTGGTGCGGAGATGTTGATGACAGGAAAAGCACGGCTGGCTATGTATTTTTCATGGGAAACACGGCATTCACGTGGGTGTCAAAGAAGGAACCTATTGTGACTTTATCTACATGCGAAGCCGAGTACGTTGCTGCTTCCTGGTGTGTTTGTCATGCAATTTGGCTGAGAAATTTATTGAGCAAGTTGGAGCAAGAGCAAGTCGGTTCAACTGAAATCCAAGTTGACAACAAATCTGCGATCGAGTTAGCAAAGAACCCGGTCAACCATGAAATAAGTAAGCATATTGATGTCAGGTTCCATTTCATCCGAGATCAAGTCAAAGAAGGAAAGGTGGAGCTCACTCATGTTGCAAGCCGAGATCAAGTTGGAGATATTTTCACAAAGCCCCTGCCGACGTTGTTGTTTGAGAATTGCAAGAAGAAGATGAGAATGAAGGACGGTAGAGATATTAAAGTTTAAGGGGGAGTTTTGTTGGTTTAAACTTTATTTAATTAAAGAAAATAGAAAATGAAGAGTTTTGTGGTGAAGGGATATGTCCTTAGGAATTTGTTAGTGGACAATTATTATGCTTAGAGTTTGGTGAAGAGTTGTGTCTTTTAGTTATGAAGAATTGTGTCTTTTAGTTATGAAGAGTTGTGTTATTTGGAGTCTTTAAGCTTTTGTATTTTGGCCTATAAATAGGTCATTTGTATTTCATATCAAATATAGCCTGTGAAAGAAGTAATAGAAAGAGTAGTTCCTTCAAACATAGAAGAGTGATGCATTTGAATATAGAAAAATTATAGGACCTGTAAATTACATCTTTTGTCTTTGATGATATAATTTTGTGTTTGTAGAGACATTGTGATGGAATATTCGAAGAAAGTAAGGATGTTGGGATTTACCTTGTTTGAGCTGTTGTCTGAGGCACTTGGCCTTAATCCATCTTACCTCAAAGAATTTGAGTGTGTTGAAGGACAATTTCTTTTGTGTCACTACTATCCAGCATGCCCTGAACCTGAATTAACTATGGGAGCTACGAAGCACGCAGATTGTGACTTCATGACAATACTTCTGCAAGACCAGATGGGTGGTCTTCAAGTTCTTCATGAGAATCAATGGGTTGATGTTCATCCAGTGCATGGTTCACTTGTTGTGAACATTGGTGATCTTCTGCAGGTTAGTACTGTAAGCATATATATAGTAATCATTGCGGATCTGGATAAAAAAACATGATATGGTCACATGGGGAATCATAATATAGATCAACGATGATAAAGGAAGAGAAAGAATTTTTTTTGAAATAAATAGTTACAAAGTCATAAACGTTAGTTTACTTTTGTATGGTTGTGATCTTTTCACGCGACCATGTCATGTTTTTTTTGTCATATGAGATATCCATTTCCAATTACACAAGTAGAATATTTAATGGTAGGATTGTCAATCATTCAACAGAAAAGGCAAGAAGGAAACCTTGTAATTGAATAAAAATGAGACTATGCCACTTCATACTAACCATATGTTATTGTTTAGATTTTATATACTGCACACCATCTCTTTCTCAATTTTTTTTTATATCAAGATATCTGCTTCAACGTTTCTGCTGTTAATTACTTATATCAGAACCCTGCGGTTTATTCATGTTCTTAGCATCTATTTCCCTTAATCTTCTGTATGATAACATCTTGCTTCCTTATTATATTTCAAAGTCCTTTTTTCTAAAAAATTATCATTCCCATCTATATTTGCTTTGAATTACAGCAACAAATTGGAAATGTTTTAAAGGACATGATGCAACATAAGGACCTAAAATATTTCCAGTACTTTTATTACTTACCATTAAGTAACGAATTATAATTACCAGCTTGAATGTCATAAAAAATGTCATGTTTTATTCTTGAAGTTTTGGTGTTTCTGCTATGTATTATTGTTATGATTTATCAAAAATAAAATCGCTGACATAAACAACTTTTGTTGACTATATTTATGAATCTCATTTTCTACTTTTGCAGCTTATGACAAATGACAAGTTCATCAGTGTTTATCACCGGGTCCTATCGAGGCATACAGGCCCTAGAATTTCTGTTGCAAGCTTCTTTGTAGACACATCATCAGAGGCTACATCGAAGGTTATTGGTCCAATAAAGGAATTGTTATCTGAGGAAAACCCGCCTATCTATAAGGATGCTACTGTGAAAGATGCCATGGCACATTATTTAGAAAAGGGTGTTGATGGGAACTCTTCCTTGCAGTCTTTCAGATTGTAAAGTTAATATTGAGAATTAGATTGGAGCACTCTTGATCCTTCCTTTGGGAGTTGGCTTCAACATCTGGTGAATTTTAAATAAACATCAACAAGTTCTAGAGACAGAACAAGGGAAAGGCACCCTTAAATATTTGTACTATACTAGAGCAAATCTTCTAGTTTCTGTATTATGATAATAAAATATACATTATTGAGTATATTATTCTCATAGTACATAAGAATTTATCGTATGTAATCCTATCATGAAAGAATTGTTGGAGCAACCTCCAATTTCAACACTTTAGTGATATTGCTATGATTAGGGATGTGCATGGGTCAAACCGAACCAGATTTTTTGAAAAAACCGAACCGAATTGGTTTAAATGGTTCGGTTCGAAAGTGGTTCGGTTCGGTCCAAAACTGGTTCGGTTCGGAAGTTGTTCGGTTCGGGTCGACCCTCTTTTGAAAAGAAAAAAAATTAAAAACTAAAAAAATAAAGTTATAAAAATTAATTTAGTTTGGTTTGAAAAGCGGAAACGGTTCTTAAACCCTAAAAATTTCGGTTCTAAAAACACCGGTTCTTTAAAAACCGGTGATATTAGTTTTTTAAAATCGGTTATTTTATGATATTGCACTTTTTTGGTTATTTTGCACACCCCTAGCTATGATATTGCACTGTATTTTCTGCTTGTATCTTTCCAATGAGTATTATTGACTTAAATATTGCGTTTCTGCAAAAAACATTAGAAGTTAGCACAACAAGATATGACACTAACACTAAATTAATTAAAAGAAATTTAATAATATATGAGATTAAATTTTTTAGGCCTTTTTACCCTTCTGATGGAGAATCCAAGATATATTACCCTCGGTATATAAAAATATATATTACCTTAAATTATTTATCAATTTAATACGAATTAAGGAGTGTGTATTTATAAATCACAATTGTGCAAAAGTCAACACGATGCGTTATGCGTATCCAGACAATGCGTACACACACTCCATGCTCATTTTGCAAAGCGCGATACATGACAAGTGCATTTTAACTTTTGCATAAGTCACACATGAAATGATGTGCAATTTAAATACACACACCTTTCATATACATTTACCTCGCGAAGGACCCTTTCTCATAACTCGAACGACCCCTTCTCATAATGAGAATATATATAACCCTATTATGGTCTGATTCGGTATGGAATGGACTTATAATCATGGAATCGACTCGGTCATTGGATTCTAGATTATAAGTTCAAGCATTTTGTATAAATCTTAAATTCATTGTATTTTTTTATTACAAAAAGTAAGGATAAAAATATAGAATAGAAACAGAATCTTTTCTGAAAGGCCTAATACTATATATATATATATATATATATATATATATATATATATATATATATATATATATATATATATATATATCAAGGGTAGAGTTAAAGAGTGTGAACCGTACAAATTAACAATAACATTGATTAAATCAATATTAAATAAAGGGAAATTGTTATCTTATGTCACATAAGATAATTGTCTTATGTTGCACACTTATGAAATTTTGTGCCCATATTTTTTTTCTTTTTATAAAAATTGTGGGCCTCACAACTTTGTTTCACCCATATAAGATACCTATCTTATGTGACATAAGATTAATAACTCCCTTAAATAAAAGGCCAATTACTTCGGAAATGGTAAGATCTTTGGTGCAAGAATGCAAAAAGAGAGGTTAATCTGTATCATCTTGACTTGTTTTGATTTTTCTATTTTTTTAAAAGTTAGTAAATAATTTATCAAAACAATTAAAGGGAATAGGTCTTCCATGTATGCATCAGAAAGTGTCAAAAAGTCAATTTTTGATATGAAATATTTCACAGGTAACCTATCTTTGACTTCTTGTGGAATAAAATATAAAATATGCCTTTTTTTCTACATTGCCGGTCATTTCACTGTTTTTTTCTTCCCAAATCTTTCTTATCTTTCCATAAGAGTATTATCATCGTTGATTTCATTTGGTACACAGAACACTGTATTTTCTGCTTGTATCTTTCCAACTTCCAAGTATGGTTAATCCAAGCACAAATGAGTTAGAGAAAGGTAATGATTCCACTTATGACAAGATGGCTGAAATTAAAGCATTTGATGATTCAAAACTTGGTGTAAAAGGCCTCTTAGATTCTGGGGTGACAAAGATCCCACGCATGTTCTATTCTGTTTGACAAGTTGGACCTTACTGAGACCTCAAAAAGTGACTCAAACTACAGTATCCCCATCATAGACCTTCAAGACAGACACAAAAGCTCATCTCTTCATGTTGAAGTACTTGACACGACTCGAAGTGCATGCAAGGCGTGGGGATTTTTACAAGTAATCAATCATGATATTCCAGTACATGTTTTGGATGAGATGATCCATGGAATCCGTAGGTTTCATGAACAAGATGCTGAGGTAAGGAAACAATTTTATTCCCGGGATTACAATAAGAAAGTCAGATATTACTCCAATGGTAGCTTGTTCATAGATAAGGCTGCTAAGTACGGGGACACAATTGTTTTTTATGTAAATCCTCCCAGTTCAGAAGAAATACCAACAGTACGCAGGTAATGTTATTAATACTTATTTTGCTACTAACACAATGTACATGCATTAATTTAGTCTCACCTAACAGCTTAAGCTTCGAAGTTGAATTAATTCTTTATATAGTATCTGTTAATGATTTATATTAACCTATTAGAGATTAATATAAATCATTAAAAATGCCATCACCTAATACCTTAAGGTTTTGGGTGAAATGGTTCTTTAACATGGTATCAGAGCTAGAGTGACTACGAGGTCACGAGTTCGATCCTTACCACCCCACTTTCAGGTGGAATTAAGAAAAGCACAAGGCAGACCAATAATGAGCTTGTGCCATATCTACGCTTCAAGCCCAAAGGGCTCTTGCGTGAGGGGATGTGTTAGAGTATATAATATAAATCATTAAAAAGGCCCTTACCTACTACCTTAAGGTTTTGGGTTGAATTGGTTCTTTAACAAGTTAAAGAACCATTTCACCCAAAACCTTAAGGTAGTAGGTGATGACCTTTTTAATGATTTATATTAATCTCTAACACACCCCCTCACACAAGAGCCCTTTGAGCTTGAAGTGTGGGTATTGCACAGACCCAATTTTTGGTTTACCTTTTTGTGCTTTTATTTTAATTCTATTTTAAAGTGGGGGGCGGTGAGGATCGAATTTGTGACCTTGTAGTCACTCAAGCTCTGATACCATGTTAAAGAACCAATTCAACCCAAAATCTTAAGGTTGTAGGTAAAGGCATTTTTAATGATTTATATTATAACTCTAACAGTGTCAGAGCCTTGGTGTACCGGGTTCGATCCTCACCGCTTCCCACTTTCTTTCTAGTGGAATTTCTTACTTCGCATAGGTAGGTGGTCTTGTGTATTGTCCACCCTTCAAGCCCAGTGGGCTCTCATGTGAGGGGGCGTAATGTAGCCTCATTAAACAACTTAAACTTTTGGTTTGAATTGATTCTTTGCACTTTGCACTTACCCTTCATCGATGGCAGAACTAGATAATTTTGTTTAGGGGGGGGGGTTTGTGTGTGTGTGTGTGTAAAAGAAGCAAATTTATACTCATTTAATCCGGGTAACACTATATGGATCTATTCTTAATCAAATTTGAAGAACTCAAAACTCTGTTTTTTTTTAAACATGAGAAATAATATAGGCAAAAGCTCGAAGACGTGAGATTAAAGGATGAGTGGCAAACTTAAGCTAAAATACATTTTCCCCGAGTTTGGATAAGGTAACACAAAATTTTACATGAACTTTAGGGGGATCGTTTCTCCTAGCCCCCTGGCTCCACCACTGCCCTTGATAATACTTTGCCAATTTAATAGGGTGGCTTCTAAATGGTCCTAGTATTTATTATTAGGAATAAATCCTCTCTGTGTAAATATTATTGTGTAAATAATCCTTCATGTGTAAATTTTGTATCTGTCTCACTTTCCATATATCTCTGTATGTAATGATTTGAAAAAAAATACGGGCCTTAGTTTCTCTTGGCTGTTTTAATTATATAAGCAAAACAACTACTCTAGTAATGTAGCTGTTGGGTCCTCCTTTAATGCTAAGCCCATTTGAGGGGTTTTCCTAAAATATCCCTAACCCTAATTTTCACCTCTTATAAATACTCATTAGTTTGGGTGGAGGCTAGGACATATGTGAGGATTTTGTTTGAGAGAAAATTTGAGAGAAATTATTTGATTGTTTGAGCAAAACTTTATGCTTTGCATTTGAGAGATCTCTAGGGAGAGTTTGAGAGAAACATCTCTAGGGTAGTTTGATTATCACCATTGTTGGAGAGGTTGAGTTAACCACCACATTGGTGCATTTGATTCTTGTAACCATTATTTTCATAGTGGATTTTGATCTGGACTATGTCCTGTGGGTTTTTACTTCTTCATTAGAGAAGATTTTCCCACGTTAAAATCTGGTTGTGTTATTCTCTTTCTCTTATCTGTTTTTGATTTTTCCGCTGCTTAGTCCGACCTGGTGATATACAGGCCGTGGTACTGCCGAGATCCGAGCTCCGGATCTGGTTGATTGACTTTCGCTCAAAAGGCTTCCTAGCCAAGTTTGAGGGAACCGAGTTCCCAACAGTTGTATCAGAGCCCGAGTTCGACGGGTTCTGAGAGAGACGGGATGGAGACCAGTGGCATAACCAATGATGGAGATATGTTCAAGCTGACTGCAGACAATCTCACGTATTGGAAACCGATGATGGAAGATCATCTCTACTGCAAAGATTTGCATGAGCCCATTATCCTTGATGAGAGACCGGCAGGCAAAACCGATAAGGAATGGGAGATTCTGAGTCGTAAGGCGGTAGCTACGATCAGAAAATATATTGACAAGAGCCTCTTTGAGCACGTGTCCGAGTTCACGAACGCGTATGAGTTGTGGACGAAGTTGGAGTCCTTAAGTCAGAAGAAGACTCCCAGGAATAAAGCACACATGGTTCGCCGACTTGTGAAGCTAGAATACAAGGACGACATGAGCATGATAGAACACCTCAACACCTACAAAGGTATTGTGAATCAGCTATCAAAAGCTGATATGAAAATTGATGAAGAATTGCAGGCATTGTTGCTGTTTAGCTCGCTACCAGAAAGTTGGGATACTCTGGTGGTGACTTTGAATAATTCGACTCCAGATGGAAAGTCACAGATGGATGTCGTGACAGACAGTCTCCTGGGCGAAGAATCCAGGAGAAAAGAACGAGGTAGTTCGAGCACGTCTGAGGCCAATGTTGCAGAGAACAAAGGGAAATCCGACTCCCGGGGTAGAAGCAAGAGCCGGGGTCGAGATCGTGATAGAAGATGAAAGTCCAGAGGTCGGTCAAAGCCGAAATATGATTTGAAGTGCTTTTACTGTGGAAAAACAGGTCATAAGAAGCCGGACTGCTGGACCCTGCAGAATGATGAGAAGAACGGCTCTGTAAAGCCAGATCAGATTATTCCCAAGAAGAGGGAAGACAAGAGCATCATTGCGGTGGCTGCCATTCCTGATGCCGAGATATTCCTCCTTGGTGAGGATAATTATTTGAATGTTGCGTATGATGATTGCACCTGGATTGTTGACTCCGGTGCCTCCTTCCACGTTACTCCACACAAAGGTTTTTCTCCTCTTACCGAGGTGGTGATTTTGGAGTCGTGAAGATGGGAAATCAGGTGACCAGCATCAAGCTGTTGATGACCAAGATGAGGTCCGAGTTGAAGATGAGATCCGAGATGAGAATGATGAACCAGATTCTCAAGCTGAAGAACAATTGAGATATCCAACTCGAGAAAGAAGACCCTCTACAAGATACACATCTGATGAATACACCATTGTAGCTGAAGACGGTGAGCCTCAGAGTTATGATGAGGCTGTGACGAGATCAGAGAAAGAAGAATGAGAAAAGGCAATGCAAGACGAGATGAAGTCTCTACACAAAAATCAGACTTATGAGCTGACTGAGTTGCCAGAAGGAAGACGAGCTCTGAAAAATAAATGGGTGTACAAGATTAAGAATGAAGAGAACGGGCAGAAGCCGAGATACAAAGCCCATATTGTGGTGAAAGGCTGCAATCAGAAGAAAGGAGTAGACTTTGAGGAGATTTTTTCTTCTGTGGTGAAAATGACCTCGGTCCGAATCGTGTTAGCTATGGCAGCTTCGATGGACCTCGAGGTAGAACAAATGGACGTGAAGATGGCATTCCTTCACGGTGATTTAGAAGAAGAGATTTATATGGAACAACCTGAGGGGTTCCAAGCTTCAAACCAAGCAGACTTGTTATGTCGATTGAAGAAGAGCCTTTATGGCTTGAAGCAAGCACCTCGGCAGTGGTACAAGAAATTTGAATCATTTATGACTGATCACAAGTTTGAAAGACCGAAGCCGACCGCTGTGTATTTTTGAAGAGGTATGAGGCCGAAGATTTTCTGATATTGTTGTTATATGTTGACGAAAAATCGAGGATAGCCGCCCTGAAGAAAGCATTGAGCTCGTCCTTCGCAATGAAGGACCTCGGCCCTGCAAAGCAGATTCTCGAAATCAAGATTATCCGAGATAGACAAAAGAAGCTACTGTGACTGAGTCAAGAGAAGTATATTGAGAAGATTCTGAAGAGATTTAGCATGGACAAAGCCAAAACAGTGAGCACCCCCTAGCCGAACACATAAAGCTGAACCAGAAGCAATGTCTGAGATCTGATGAAGACAAAGACGAGATGCTGAAGGTCCCATATCAATCCGCCATCAGAAGTTTGATGTAATTAATGGTTTGCACCAGACCCGACTTGGCATATGCTGTTGGAATGGTAAGCCGGTATTTGTCAAACCCCGACAAAGAGCACTGGGAAGCAGTGAAGTGGATCTTCAAGTACCTCCGAGGTACCTCCGAGGTGCCACCGATTTATGTCTCCGATTTGGAGAAGGCAAAGCCGAGTTGCAAGGCTACTCGGATTCTGATTTAGGGGGAGATTTCGACTCGAGGAAGTCGACTACAGGTTACATGATGAGATTTGCCGGAGGAGCTGTCGCTTGACAATCAAGACCTCAGAAATGTGTTGCACTTTCGACAACTGAGGCTGAGTACATTGCCGTGACTGAGGCATTCAAAGAGATGTTGTGGATGAAGAAGTTCCTCATGGAACTCGGCCATGAACAAGACAAGTACGAGATGGGTTGTGACAATCAAAGCGTAATCCATCTTGCGAAGAATTCGACCTATCACTCCCGCACTAAGCACATTGATGTGAGATATCACTGGATTCAGGATGTGGTGGAAGGTGGAGATTTCGAACTCATCAAGGTGCACATTGACCAAAATTGGTCCAATATGATGACGAAGCCGGTTCCAGCAAAGAAATTTGAAGACTGCTGTGAAGGAGCTGGGTTGATGCTGAAGCCGACGCATTGAAGTCAGAGGGGGAGATTTGTTGGGCCCTCCTTCAATGCTAAGCCCATTTGAGGGGTTTTCCTAAAATACCCCTAACCCTAATTCCCACCTCCTATAAATACTCATTAGTTGGGGTGGAGGCTAGGACATATGTGAGGATTTTTTTTGAGAGAAATTTTGAGAGAAATTGTTTGATTGTTTGAGCAAAGCTTCATGTTTTGCGTTTGAGAGATCTCTAGGGAGAGTTTGAGAGAAACATCTCTAGGGTAGTTTGATTATCACCATTGTTGGAGAGGTTGAGTTAACCACCACGTTGGTGCATTTGATTCTTGTAACCATTATTTTCATAGTGGATTTTGATCTGGACTAGGTCCCGTGGATTTTTACTTCTTCATTAGAGAAGGTTTTCCCACGTTAAAATCTGGTTGTGTTCTTCTCTTTCTCTTATTTGTTTTTGATTTTTTCGCTGCTTAGTCTGACCTGGTGATATACAGGTCGTAGTACTATCGAGATCCGAGCTCCGGATATGGTTGATTGACTTCCGCTCAAAAGGCTTCCTAGCCAAGTTTAAGGGAACCGAGTTCCCAACAGTAGCAACATTTATGGAAACATTATTATATTTCATATTTGTTATATGACATTAAGTCACTTATGCATTTCACTTGCATGTCTTATCAAATTTAGACCTTTTATTTTTTGTTTGATGAAATAACTCTGTGTTTGTAGAGACATTGTGATGGAATATATCACAAGAAAGTAAGGATTTTGGGATTTACCTTGTTTGAGCTGTTGTCTTAGGCACTTGGATTTAATCATTCTTACCTTAACGAATTGTGGGGAGATTGATATATCTACCTCATACTAGAACTGTTCTAGCTTATGCAGTTAGTATTGTCAACCAATTCATGCTTGATCTGAGGAAAAAACACCCACAAGCAATGGACAGGATTCTTCAATATCTAAAAGGCACCCCAGGCAAAGGATTATTATTCTAGAGAGGAGGAAAACTATACTTAGAAGTTTATACATATGCAGATTATGCTGAATCCATGACTGACCGACGGTCTACTTCGAGCTATTGTATGTTTATCTGTGGAAATTTAGTAAATTGCAGAAATAAAAATAAAATGTGATTGCTAGGTCAAGTGTAGTGGCGGAATTTCGAGCCAAGACTCATGGTATCTGTGAATTATTATGGCTAAAAATCATTCTTGATGATCTCAAGGTGAGATGTGAATGATCTATGAAGTTACTATGTGATAATAAGTAAGCTATCTGTATCGCCCACAATCCAATTCAAAATGATCGAACCAAACATATTAAGATTAACCGCCACTTCATCAAAGAAAAACTAGACAATGAACTGATCATTACTCCATATATTCCTTGTGGTCGTCAACTGACTGATGTCGTGACTAAGAGACTTTCTAATGATAGATTTTAAGAACTTACTAACAAGATTAGAATGATAAAATATTCATTCTTCACCTTAAGGGGGAGTGTTGTAAATATTAGATTAGAGTTATCTGTTACTGATATTGTGATAATTTATTTCCTTTTTTCTTCTTAGGATTTCTTTCGGTTTTAGTATTTGAGTTTATTCCTTTAAGCCCATTAGACTTCTATATATTGTAACCTGTTGTTTGTATTATACACAATTCAAATTATACAAAATTCCCAATAAAACTTAGGGTTTTATAATTCTCATGTTGAATGAGAAATGAAATCTTATGTTATAGAGATAACAAACATGTGGGACCCACATGTTAGAAAAATTATATGTAGGATCCATGTCAGCACGAAAATCGAAAGGTGAGTAAGAAAATTTGAATAGTTGAATAAGAATTATAAAACCCTACAACTTATAAACATAAATCGTCGTTTTGCGTGTGTAAATAAACTTGCTAAAATAGTAGACTTTCTGAATGAAGTCTTTGGCTTCTCATGGAATAAAATGTAAAATGTGCCAATTTTTTCCACATTGGCGGCTATTTCGGTGTTCTCCCTTACCAAACTTTTCTTATCTTTTCAAGTGAGTATTATCGTCACTGATTTCAGATTTGGTACACAGAACACTGTATTTTCTGCTTGTATATTTCCAAGTATGGTTAATCCAAGCACAAATGAGTTAGAGAAAGGTAATGATTCCACTTATGACAGGATGGCTGAAGTTAAAGCATTTGATGATTCAAAACTTGGTGTAAAGGGCCTCTTAGATTCAGGGGTGACAAAGATCCCACGCATGTTCTATTCTGTTGACAAGTTGGACCTCACTGAGACCTCAAAAAGTGACTCAAAGTTCACTGTCCCCATCATAGACCTTCAAGACATACACCAAAACACATCTCTTCATGTTGAAGTACTTGACAAGATTCGAAGCGCAAGCAAGGAGTGGGGATTTTTCCAAGTAATCAATCATGGTATTCCAGTACAAGTTTTGGATGAGATGATCAATGGAATCCGTAGGTTTCATGAACAAGATGCTGAGGTAAGGAAACAATTTTATTCCCGGGATTACAATAAGAAAGTCAGATATTTCTCCAATGGTAGCTTGTTCAGAGATAAGGCTGCTGATTGGAGGGACACAATTTCATTTTTTCTAAGTCCAAATCCTCCCAATTCAGAAGAAATACCAGCAGTATGCAGGTAATCTTATTAATACTAATTTTGCTGCTAAAAGTACAGTGGATCTTTTCTTAATCAAATTTGAAGAACTCCAAGATTTTTTATTTTTATTTAAAACATCGAAACGAGCTTAAGCGAAGAGAGGCAAATTTATGCTAAACTACCTTTCTCCTGAGTTTGGATAAGGTAATGTTCTGCCTGTGTCCGACCGTAGGTCGGATATTTGTTGTTGGATCTAGAGCTTTCTCCTAGATACCTATGAGTTAGGTATCTTGGAGACAACGAATCACCACACACTATATGATGGCCTTAGCCAGAAGGGATGTGTGTACTGTCGTGATTGTAGAAAGTAGGGTTAGAGAGATCAGTCATACCTATGATCTTTAGCTCTTATTTATAGAGTTTATCTCTGGGCTTGTGCTAATTGGGTTTCATGTAGGCATTCATGTAGGCATGGGCCCCAGGTCCATAACAGGTACCACAAAGGTTCACCACTGCCCTTGATAATACTTTGCCAATTTAATAGGGTGGCTTCTAAAAGTTCATAGTATTATTATCGGGAATAGCTCATGTGTAAATTTAATTGCGTAAATTATCATGTGTAAATTTTCTATCTATCTCACTTTTCATAGATATATCTTTGTAGTGATTTGAAAAAATTATGGGCCTAAGTTTTTCTCTGCTGTTTTTCTCATATAAGCAATAAAGTCAGTAGTGGAGGGCAAGCCTTCAAGCAGTAATAAAGTTGTTTTTCGTGACTAGAAAGTCACGGATTCGAATTGAAGAAACTGTCTCTTTATAAAAATACAAAGATAAGATTATATACAATCCACCATCACCCTTCCCCTCGTAAGTTAGGGGGCCTTGTGCACCAGGGTGTGACATTTGGACCTTATTACTTGCGCAATTCACTTGCATACCTCATCAAATTTGGAACTTTTCTTTTGTCTTTGACGAAATAATTCTGTGTTTGTAGAGACATTGTGATGGAATATTCGAAGAAAGTAAGGATGTTGGGATTTACCTTGTTTGAGCTGTTGTCTGAGGCACTTGGCCTTAATCCTTTTTACCTCAAAGAATTTGACTGTGTTGAAGGACAATTTCATATGGGTCACTACTATCCAGCATGCCCTGAACCTGAATTAACTATGGGAGCTACGAAGCACACAGATGGTGACTTCATGACAATCCTTCTGCAAGACCAGATGGGTGGTCTTCAAGTTCTTCATGAGAATCAATGGGTTGATGTTCATCCAGTGCATGGTTCACTTGTTGTAAACATTGGTGATCTTCTGCAGGTTAGTACTGTAAGCACATATATAGTAATCATATTTCACTTTTTCTTGTAATATTCTTAGTTTTGATTGTTTTCTTTGTAACAAAGCTTTATGCGAAAATAATTACATCAATGGAATAGGATTGTCAATCCATAAACTGCAAAATTCAACAGAAAAGGCAATAAAGGAAACCTTGTAATTGAATAAAAATAGACCATGCCCCTTCATACTGACCATATGTTATTGATTAGATTTTAAACATTGCACCATCCCTTTATCAAAATTTCCATACCAAGTTATCTGCTTCAACGTTTCTGCTGTTACTTACATCAAAGCCACACGATTTATTCATGTTCTTAGCATCCATTTCCCTAATCTTCTGTATGATAACATGTGGCTTCCTTATTCTATTTCAAAGTCCTTTTTTCTACAAAATTGTCATTGCCATCTATATTTTCTTTGAATTACAGCATTAAATTGGAAATGTTTTAAAGGATATGATGCAACATCATAGCGACCTAAAATATTTTCAGTACTTCTATTACTTACCATTAAGTAATGCATTATAATTACCAGCTTGAATGTCATGTTTTATTCTTGATGCTTTGGTGTTCCTGCCATCTATTGTTGTTATGACTTATCAAAAATAAAATCGCTGACATTCAGAACTTTTCATAATTATATTTATGAATCTCCTTTTTTCTATTGCAGTTTATAACAAATGACAAGTTCATCAGTGTTTATCACCGGGTCTTATCGAGGCATATAGGCCCTAGAATCTCTGTTGCAAGCTTCTTTTTGGACACATCACCAGAAGCTGCATCGAAGGTTATTGGTCCAATAAAGGAATTGTTATCTGAAGAAAACCCGCCTATCTATAAGGATGTTACTATGAAAGATGCCAGGGCACATTATCTTGAAAAGGGTCTTGATGGGAACTCTTCCTTGCAGTCTTTCAGATTGTAAAGTTAATATTGAGAATTAGATTGGAGCACTCTTGATTCTTTGGGAGTTGACTTCAACATCTGATGAATTTTAAATAAACATTAGCAAGTTCTATAGACAGAACAAGGTAAAGGCACCCTTAAATATTTGAACTATACTGGAGTAAATCTTCTAGTTTCTGTATTATGATAATAAAATATAGATTATTGATTATATTGTTCTCATAATACATAAGAATTTATTTTATGTAATCCTATCATGAAAGAGTGGTTGGAGCAACCTCCAACTTCAACCTTTTGTGATATTGCTGGCTATCATGTGGGGCTGTGGGAGTTTTCTGTAATCACTATTTAGTTTTTATAATGTAATCAACAACATAGAAAAGATTAAGCAACCTTAAAATGTTGACAAACTTTCATATCAAAATGGAGGGAAATGTGGGGGTCTCTGACCAAGTAGAGCAATTGCTTGATGAATCTGAAGTTGGTGTGAAGGGAATTGTTGATTCTGCTTTATCTTATGTCCCAAGGATTTTCATTCATTGGCACTTGGCAACATAAACTCTGCAAATTTTCCTCTTCTTCTTTCCTTTATATCAATCTTAGGATTTTAGTCATAGACTTGAGATTCTATTTGAAGACAATGTGTTAGGAAGTCAAAAATAAAAAGATAAGGGTGCATTGTAAGGAGAGTTATAGGAGATCTTTATCTCCACTATTACTTGCTGAGTCAGCAGCACAAATTCACCATTCAGTTAGTAGGAGAAACGGTTATGATATGGCTGATGTGGTGCAATGTTGAGAAGATTCTAGAGCTACAATTCAAGCATAAAAAGGGATCATGGAAAGACATTCAGCATCTTTGGGACTGGGAACTTTTGGGCACCTTTTGGGTGATTTGGGAGAGACCAAGAGCTCTCGAATTCTCTTGGAATATCTTTTCCTTTTTTCTTTCTATTTTACAGTTCTTCTTCATAGCTGTTGCTGTAATCTTGATCTATTTTACTGTTATAAGTTGTATTTCAGTTGAATCAACTATTATCAATATAATTTTCCATGTCTTCTTCTTCTTCTGTGACCTTTGATTCTGGTTGGACCCTAACACAATGCTATGAAGTCATTGCCAGTTCGTTCAAGTGATCAATCATAGGTATGTATGGAGTGTTTAGATTGTGATACTTGATAGGCTGTGCAGATTTCATAAGCAGGAATATGTAAGTGAAGAAACAATTCTATTTGCGCGGTATGAAGAGTACTTTGCACTCATTAGGTATTTAGGTATAATCAACATACAAAATCCATAGCTGGTGGTTAGTAGTACTTGTTTTACTATATTTCAAGTTGTGCCAATGATGTAGGATCCATGACTCCATGTCATGTAGCTTACTAAACTACATAGCATTACTATGCAAACCCCATTCAACAATGTTCCATAATTTGCAAATACCAATGTTAGTAGGACTCATAACAAGAGATGTTTTGCCTTACTGGTTAAGGCTCTTCGAACAATTTAGCCATCAATAAATTAGTTAACCAACAATCAATTTTCAATTATAAGAAGTCCAAATGATCATATGTAAAGTTTAGAGTTTCTACCCGATACTTGATTGATTTGTACAGTACATACTCTTTGCAGTTTGAGGGTGAAGTTATTGCAAAAAAATAAAATAAAAGTTCAGATTCATTCAACAAATTCAAAGGTTTACAAACAGGACATGTGGGATTTCTCATAATAACAACTTTCAAGTTCCACTTGAAGGAGCTTACTTCCAAGATTATCCTAATGGTTAGACAGCCTGAAATGTTCAAGTGCAGAGGTACCATTTATCCCTTTGGCAAAGAAGTGTGCCAAAAAGTCTTGTATTGTGGTTTCCTTGTAAACTGAAGGATTCTCCTTTGTCA
This sequence comes from Gastrolobium villosum, assembly GCA_032173675.1. NCBI lineage: Eukaryota > Viridiplantae > Streptophyta > Magnoliopsida > Fabales > Fabaceae > Gastrolobium > Gastrolobium villosum. The sequence continues at coordinate 128,145 of JAVKPL010001650.1, forward strand.
ACAACTCACTTATAGGTCCATATAGTCTTGAAGTCTCAGGTGGAAGACGCTGCCTAAAAAAGCTTGCAACAGAAACTCTTGGACCTAATTTTTGGGCCAGAACTCTGTGGTGGACACTGATAAACTTATCATTGGTGATTAGCTGCAAAAACAGATTGAGAAAACTCAGTATTGTTTCTTCCAATAAAATTACAAATGGTTTATTTTGGCTTGGGAGTATGAGCTCTACTAAGATAACTAGTTCTTGATTCATGGCCACATTTTGATATGATAATTGCTCCCATAAAAATTTGAATAGAACATAAAATAGTTCTTATTTATTAATGTCAGAATTTTAATGACACATGTTAACTAGTTTTAAGATACCTACTAAGATAACTAATTCTAAAAACTTGAAAGCTTGTTTTATAATTTATATAAATAACTCCCCAAAAAAATTGAACTTACTTGCATCAAGTCACCAATGTTAATGACCAAAGCACCAGGAATGGGGGTGACATCAACCCACTGGTTTTCATGCAAGACTTGGAGGCCACCAAGTTGGTCTTGTAAGAGAACAGTGAGAAAGCTACTGTCAGAATGACCATTGGTGCCCATAGTCAGTTCTGGCTCAGGGCAAGGTGGGTAATAATGGCCAAGCATGAAAAGTCCCTCTGCACAATATATGTCCTTAAGGTAACTTGGATTGAGGCCTAATGCTTCAGAAAGCAACTCAAACAGAATTGTCCCTAGTCCCTTGACATAGTTTGAGTACCTAATTGTGATATCCCTGCAAGCAGTAGAACATTAGAAAAGTAAATAATTCTTCTTTCTTTCACACTTCTCATATTCTTTGACAACCCTATAGGATTAGAAGTTTATCCTTTTATTGGTTTTTTTAAGTAAATATTTAGAGATTTGAGGGACACTATGTTGGTTATTCATTCACCAATATAAGATTAATAAAAAAGGGAAACTGTTATCTGGGTTTATACTAATAGTTTTATCTAGCATTTGCAAGAGACTAATTACATGAATTGAATGTGTAGTATTCAAATCACATGGATAAGATTAATGACAAACACAAATTGTGCAGAATTTTGTTAACTGAGAGTTAGCCAAATTCATCAGCAGATCTTTTACCTATGGAACTAAACAAGATTTTCTATTTAACCACTAGCATGCTGGATTCTACAAAGATACCTGCAAACATCAGGAAGTTCTTCAGGATTAGGAGGCTGAGGAGCCATTATAAAAGAAAGGGTGTCCCTCCAAGTTGCTGCTGAAGATGCATACAAATCAAAATTGGTAATATAATATACCTTTTTGGTCAAATCACGCGTATAGAATTCTTTCTTCACTTCAGTGTCCTTCTCATGAAATCTGCACACCCCATCAAGCATGTCATCTAAAACACTGGATGGAACACCATGATTGATCACTTGAAAGAACCCCCATTTCTCACATGCATATTTGACTCTCTCTATAATCTTATTGCGTGAACTAGTGTCTGCAAGTAGATCTCCCAAGTTTATGACAGGAATATTAAGCTTGGTGTCAAGGGAAGAAGAAGAAGGAGAAGAAGAGGAGGAAGATTTGTTGAGTTTATGCTGCTCATGAATGAATATCCTTGGGATTTTAGATAAACCAGCATCAACAAGTCCCTTCACACCAGCTTTTGATTCATCAAAAGCCTTCAGTTCTTCATACCTATTAAAGAATGATTCATGATTTGCTTCAACTCGATCTGCATCAGTGGTCACCATGTTTACCTCCATTTCCAATAATCACAAGGTTTTCTTTACTCAAAGTACAATCTCACCCATCTTTAGAAAAACAATCTAAATACTAAAATCTGCTTTGGAAACGTTGACCATGTTAACAACTGTACAAGTGTGTGTGTGTGTGTGTCTGTGTTCTGTAAATCGGATTTGTCACAAGATATTTTTTTTATAATAATCAAATGATATGATGTTTGACGAGATAATATACTTTTGATATTTTAGTTGGAGCAAAATGCGCGTGCAACCTAAGCAAACTTTACTTGGTGTCAGGTTATTTTATAGGGAAAACAATGTTGCTGGGTTTGCTATGTTCCCGTGGTTTATTTTTTTATTATTATATATGTCCTGTTATTTGTAAAAAAAAAATAAAAAATTACAGGAGCATAACCTGTTGTAAATAATAATATTTATTTATTTGTTGTATTGAGCTTAATCCAATAGATCATATAATCTCTTTAAATAGAGAATCTTTTATACAGTTAACATATAATTGAATAATATATCTGATTACCTTTTAAGTAAATCACATGAGCATATATGATAAAAAAATCACATGGACATAAGTGATTGTGGAGTAAACTATAGGATATTGGTGAACTTTTCTCTATTTTATGTCGATACGAGTTACATTCTTAATTTTAGTTGGTGATCCTATTTACATTTAATGATTCTAATTTATTAGTATATGAGTTTTTAAAAGTAAATAAATCGATGGCCAAAATTTGGTTTAAAATAATAACCTGCTCAAGAATTTTGAATTCTGATACTTTACTTGAAGAGAGTTTTACCTAAACCTCATTCAGTCCAAGCAATTTGTCTCACAAATATACTTTAGTCAAAGACTGAGAAGTAAAGTCCATTGCAATTGCTTGGTGAGGATTAAATTTGAATCATTTGATATTATCATTTAACTTCACCCTTTAATTGACCTTACACATTTTATTTGGAAATGCCAATTTTGAGAGCCACTACCAGCACGTGATGCCATAACATGCGTGACAAGGAATTGGGCTAGTTTCAATTTTATTACATGGATTAGCCTAGAAAGACACCAGCTACCCCTAGCAGTGCACCTAGAGAACCACCAAACAACCATGAATTCATGATTCTGCTTGCTACTGTAGAACACGAGATCCATGCAATGAAAAAATAAAAATATTTTATCCATTTAATTCTTTTGAAAAATTATTTATCAAACTAAGTCGTGCATTCTGACAATGTGCATTCAAGTAATGCATCACCTCCGTATTAAATTTATGCAAAATGAAGTGTGCGCCTGCCATGTGTCGCGAATGCAAAAAGCGCATTGGTAGAGTGCACAGCTTGAATGTGCATGAGTGATGTTTGTCTTGTAAAACGCAACATGTGGCGGGCATAGCTGACTTTTGCACAAGTCGCATATGAGGATGATACGTGACTTGAACACGCGCATCTTTTATAAATTGATAAATAATTTGTCGAAAGAATTAAATAGGTAAAATGTTTCTGATTTTACATTGTATAGGTAAAAAAAAAAACCCATAAAACTGGACTGGGATGAGGAGGAGAAGAAAGGAACTAAGAAATCTCAAAGTTCAAACTTATTTATATGCAGGTAGTTACACACGACCAACTTGAAAGGGCCAATATCTCATTACCGATTTTAGGAATTTATTATTCATTGATAAATTTTGTAAATGCATTTCTTAAAACAAGATAAATCAAAGAAGGAAACTTCAAGAAAGCTGACCCAAATATGTTTGCTATTCAATCATGGTAGGCCATAGTGCTTTTGCTTTCAGTCTCCAATGATTCAGTAGTTTCAAATCGTGTTGAAAATAAATATCTTGTATAACTTGGGACCAGTCTTTGTTTTTGATATATTACCGGTTTATTAATTATACATCTATACTAACATTTATTATAGTGTGATTTTTTCAAGACCATTTTCTCCATGTTTGGACTCAAGACCTTCAATTAAAGGGAACAAACTATTTACCATTTTGATCAATGATGATTGGTTGGAGTCATCTTTCTCAGTTCTCTTCTTTATTGTATCATATTTATTTCTTTGTAAATTGATTTAGCTCGGTTTTTTCAGTAAAAGTTCAACATAGCCTATGCTTGTATGCAAATTGTTGATCTCTTTACTAATTTCTCAGGCATTAATCATGTAACTACATTTTCTTTTTATGTTGAAACATCATATGTATTTTATGTGAATGACAGGTTCCATTCACTGTATTAGAACTGTTTTGACGAATGAGTCTTGAGGAAGATCACTTATTATGGTAAATTTGTTAAATTATTATATTTCCAATGATTTCATGTAAAATCAAGGGAAATAATAGCTTTGATGCCTCCCAAAATCGGCACCGCAACTTAGGAGTGTTTTTTATTTTTTGGAAACAATGGAAACAATCAACTTAGGAGTGTTAGGACATGTTTGGTGCATAGTGTAGGATAAGACCTGATAGCATAAGACCTGATAGTATAAGGCTTGATTGTATAAGGACTGATTGAATTTTAATACTATCCAGCGTTTGACATGATATTGTATAAAATATATATTGTATAAGATAATATCATCAGAATGTTGTGGGAATTGAGTTGAGCCTATGTCATGATGTTCCGGGAATTGAGACTCCCACATATCATGATATTCTTGGATTTGAGTCACAGGCAGACCATGATCCTCATCATTGTCCGAAGCATTAGCATCCTTAGTAAGAAGATGATCTTCCATTGCGATATTTTCATCATCGTCATCATCCTCATCCATAACCCAAATAGGATCATTTTCATCGTCCTCAGACATGTTAACAACTGGAGCAGTCGATGATGATGCATTATATGGAGAATTGAAAGCAACTAATCTCATGGGTAAAACAAAATCCTCTGCTCCGATAATATCTACATACAATTCTAAGAAATCTTTCCTTGACTGGTTGAAGTATTCTTCCATTACCATATATACGTATTCATCATCCACAACTTGCAAACTAATGCATTATTCTTTGGACCATAATCTTGTCGTGACCAGAGTGATACATTGGTCACCTTCGAGACCTAATTTTTGACGAATTTTCTAATGCAGTTCGTCAATTTTTGAGTTGTGCTTGATACATGTTGGCCTTTTCTTGCCTTCAAAAATTACATCACGTCGACCTTCTACTTTTCTACCATTATAATATAGAACAACACTAACAGAATCAGAATGCGAACTCATTTTTTAAGTATATAAACAAAAAACACAAAAGACAGTATAAATAAGCAGGTGATAATGTATCTAAGAGTAAGAGTTTATGATAAAAAAGAGTTACGAAGAATGTGGAAATGAATGGGGTTTAAATAAGAGATAACTGGGCCAATCGCATCCAAAATTGGGCAGGTAAGAGGCTTGGTTGCACCCCAGCATGGCAGGTTACGTGCTGGGTCGCGTCTGTTCGTGCCCAAAATGAGGCGCGACCAAACACTAGTTGCGCCCTGCTGGAGACGTGACCGGTCCCACCCAATTTTGGGTGCAACTGGTTACTATAAATCTGTAAATTGGTTCTACATTATTACGTTTTCATACTTTCTTATTCAATATTATTTAAAATTTTTCCCCAAAAATAAAATAAAAATCTAAGTTGGTTTTATTCTTTTATTATTATTATTTTAATGAAAATAAAATATACCTCCTTTTGCCGCTTATTGAGTAGTGTAACAAGAAAACATAGAGGATAGAGGTTGCATTGGAAAGATAAGCTTGCGGTACACGTACGCCACAATGAATGTTGCCGGCGCCGGAAAATCTTTCGCCGGAAACTCCACTACTTATGACCGTTTGCAAGAACTGAAGGCCTTCGACGAATCCAAATCTGGTGTTAAAGGTCTTGTTGACTCCGGCATCACCAAAGTCCCAAGAATTTTCATCAGGCCGCCGGAAGAGTCCTCCGCCGGCGAGGAAGTTTCCGGCGAACCGACTCAGACCCAGTTCAGGATTCCTGTTATTGACCTCAAAGATGTCGCTGGAGACCGCTCCGGCGTGGTTGCCGGAATCCTGCAGGCTGCAGAAACGGTGGGGTTTTTCCAGGTGGTGAATCATGGAGTACCCATAAAACTGTTGGAGGAGATGGAAGCGGCGGCGCGTGAGTTCCACGAGCTGCCACAAGAGTTGAAGGTTGAGTATTATAGCAGGGAGCTGATGAAGAAGGTGAAGTATGGGAGCAACTTTGATTTGTATCAATCAAAATATGCTAACTGGAGAGACACTCTCTTTTGTGTGATGGGTCCTGAACCGCTTGATCCACAAGAATTGCCTCTTGTTTGTAGGTAACTTTGAACTTTCAAGATGGGAAAGCCATGAAGTAATATAAAATTGAAAACTTTTTATCAATGCATGAACTCAAGTTTGATGGGCATGTCATTGAGATTACTTGACTATCAAATATGTGTTTTGTAAATTGTAAAGGGAATATTGTTCTACCTTGCTAAAATGTATTTTTAGTTATGTTTATTTTGTGATTTGAATTTTAATATAATTTGCAGGGATGTGACAATGGAATACTCTAGGCAAATTCATGTATTGGGGAGTCTTTTATTTGAATTATTATCAGAAGCACTAGGACTGAAGCATGACCATCTTGAAGGCATGGATTGTGCTAAAGGTCACTTAATTTTAAGTCACTATTATCCAGCATGTCCTGAGCCTGAACTGACTATGGGCACTACCAAACACTCTGATCCTGATTTCCTTACAATTCTGCTTCAAGATCACATTGGTGGGCTCCAAGTTTTGAGCCATAATGAGTGGATTGATGTTCCCCCACTTCCTGGAGCTCTAGTAGTGAACATTGGAGATCTGCTACAAGTAAGTCCATTCTTCTTTCTCCACACCTTTTTCATTTGCACCCTAATAAAGTCCCCTATGATTTGCATATGTGACTAGTGCTAAGCTTTCTTTATGTGAGCAGATCACATTGCAACATTGCACGGTTTGATACTATCATCATTCTGAATCTCAATGTTTACCGTACAATATGGATCCGAATTCATTGCATTACACTCATCTAGTGTAATGCAATGAATTTGGATCTACACTAGATGAGTAATACCAAATTGTAGTAGCTTAGTTGGCGTATAGGAGCTGAGTAGGTGGTGGGGGTGAGAGCATGTGTTCGATCCTCCCAGTATCACCTTTGGAAGAGGTTTAAAATCTTAATTCTGGGTCCGCCACGAATCAGACTAGTGGCAAAGCGATTAACCGATGACATTCACAAGTATATTTTTCCATTTTTGGCATCCAGGTTCATTATTCCATTTTCGGCAACAAGTATATGCTTTTCCTTATGACCCTCAACATAGTAAAACATAATTTTGAGCATAACCTGCGTCATCGTTTTATTTTCATTGTTCTTCCAATTAATTGATGTTATGTGGGTTAGGCATTAATTGCAATGGTGGGATAATAAGTCTTTCATGGGATAGATGCCAATGAACAATGAAGTTTGTGAACATAAGATTGATCCTACCTTTGTTGTTTGTTTATCACGAACAACTCTCTGCCTGTGAATTTAGTTATTGGTATGAAGAACTATTTAGCTGAAAGTGGATTGTGTGTTACAATATTGCAGCTAATATCCAATGACAAGTTCAAAAGCGTGGAGCACCGTGTGCTGGCAAACCATAGAGGGCCTAGAGTATCAGTGACATGCTTTTTCACACTTCATCTCTACCCAACAACAAGAATTTATGGCCCCATCAAGGAACTATTGTCAGAAGATAACCCCCCAGTTTATAGGGAAACATCTCTGAAAGATTTCATTGCTTACTATGATAACAAGGGACTCGATGGGAATTCAGCTCTTTCCCATTTTATGTTACGACGGTGAATATGGAAGTGTAAGTATAGGTCTTTCACGATCATTCTTAATTTACAATAAGTTGAAATGATAATGCATGTGGTAACTGAGGTCAACGGTCATAGTCATAACTTTGAACATAAATGGTATAAGACTTTGCGGCACACTACAATTCCAAAGGCTAAATGGTATTTCTGCAGTCTACTCTACAATACTTCAGGTTGTGAAGAATGAGGATATATTATGGAAGGGAGCTCCATTTTATTATTATTATTTTTTTGATAACAAGGGAGCTCCATTTAGTTTTGCTTGAAATTTGTGTTATAGTGAGAAATCTGGCATGTTGAATTGGTTGTTTGTTCAACTCTGTAATCTTGGTTTAATGAGTCTGAAATTTTATTAGGCACGTGAATTGTAATTGGTGTAAACAGTAGAGAGCAATCAAGCATTTAGTTGGAACTTGGAACAATAAAATTTGTGCAGTATCATTTGAACTTTGTTGATTGTTGAGATAATATAGTTCCACATTGGTTGTATGAGCAACTAATGTGGCCTTTATAAGGCATTGGACACTCCTACCCTCTGAGCTAGCTTTTGGGGTGGTGTATCCCAAGGTTCTTTACATGATATCAGAGCCTCGCCGCTCCCCACTTTCTCAAGAATTTCTTAGCACAGGTAAGCCGGGCCTGTTGCATTGTCCACCCTTCAAGCCCAGTGGATTCTTGTGTGAGGGGGCGTGTTGATATAATATAGTCCTACATTGGTTGTATGAGCAACTAATGTGGCCTTTATAAGGCCTTGGGCACTCCCACTATTTGAGCTAGCTTTTTGGGCGGTGTATCTCAAATTGAGCAATTGATAGCTGAAATTGATAACCTAAAACTTAAAGGGTTTTATTAGTCTCATTTAACATAAGATAACTATCTTATGTTGTAGAGAGAAAATAGGTGGGTCTCACTATTACAAGAAAAAAGAAAAAAAGGTGGAATAAGAAAATCGAAGTGAGAGAATATGAGAGAAGATATCTTATGTGAAAGGAGAGTAATATTTCCCAAACTTAAAAGGTTAATGCTTTGTGTTGGATAGATTAATGATGAGGAGGAGTTCGATGTAATGTGACCATCTTGATTATTGATTTTTGTCTATCTAATGATTGTAATTTATTGAGTTATATTAATTAACTAATTTTTAATTCTAAATTTATTACAGTCATTAGATGATTGAAATCAACGGTTGAGATGAAGAATAATATTTCTTAGTTTTATACTGAAATCAAAGCAATATCCACGAAAGCCTTTTTGGTCCCTGGCAATAAAAAATGACCAAATTGGTCCATAAAATTATAAAAAAGGGGCCACATTAGTCCTTCTGTCAACTCCTCCGTCACGGTCAGACTAACGGTGCCCATGTGGCACGTTATCTTCTGACGCGGACTGGACGGTTGACATGTTGGAACGCTGAACGACGACGTTTTCTTCCAAATAGGTTGCAAAGCTGTCCATGGAGAGCACGACGACGTTTTCAAGCAAATGGGTTGCAAAGCTGTCCATGGAGAACACGACGACGTTTTCAAGCAAATGGGTTGCAAATCTGTCCATGGAGAGCACGACGACGTTTTCAAGCAAATGGGTTGAAACAACCCCAATAATGAACCCTAATATTTTGAAAAATCTCCAAATAGAAGGCAGATCGAACCCTAAAACGGAAACTCCATCCCCCAAATTGATGAGCAAATCCCTAATCAGCAATACGCCCCCAAAATGTTTGCACTTTGATGATTGAAACTCGACGAATAACTTTCAACCTTCAACCGGATTTCTGGGCGTGGGAGAAGATGAGTGTTTCTTCTGGGATTGGGGGATCAAGTGGGAGTTCTGCAATGGGGGGAGAACAATGACAAGGACCGCTGGTCGGAGGTGCAAATGTGGGAGACAAAGTGTTGTCTATACCTCCAAAACTGAGAGAAACCCAAACAGGGCTTTCCTTGGCTGTCCTAATTTCAAGGTATGAATTTGTAATTTGCCCCTTTATTGAGTTTGAACACTAGGTAACCGTGATTTTTTGTTTTTGCAGGAGAAGAATCCTTTTTTGTGATTTTTTTAGATGGGTAGATGACATGTGTAATGAACCCATGGAGCTGGAAGAAGCAAGAATTCACACTGTGGAGTTGGATGTTGCTGAAATTAACTTCAAGTTGAAGTATGTGGAGATGATGATGAGAGAGCAAGATGTGAAGATTACTGAGCAAGGAATGAAGCTTCATCAGCAGGAAAGAAAACTGAAAGACATATACCTGAAGATGGTGGAGGAGTTAGATAGGATGGACAAAAAAATTAGGACAGTTGATAGGTCAGCTAGGGTCTTAGGTGCTTGTGTTGTTGTGATCATGATTTGTATGTTTGTTGTTAGCGTGGTAAAAGTGAAAACAAGTGACCCAAATGTATTTTTCCTTCATTGAATTGTAATGAGTTTGTAATGTGTGCAGTATCATATGGCCTATTATAAAAAAGTCTTTAATGTATTCGTCTATATATTATGGCATCATATATTTGTGCCTTGGTCAAATGTTGTACTGGATGCTAAGTTTCTTTTAGTATGGTATATTGCATAGTTAGGCATGGAATGAAGGCCAAAAGCTTGCTACATTGTATCACAAACCATCCATGTACAGATGTAGATACATAACTCATGAAATTGCTGATATAGAAGTTGCATACTGTTATGCATATTTGTTACTGATTGCAAAACACGAGGACCATTTTGGTCCCTGGCAATATTACTCGAGGGTCGTTTTGGTCCATGACAAAATACTCGGGGCACTTATTGGTCCCTGACCACAGAAAAATTGGTCATGATCTGTTTAATGATACATGCAACCAGTTAAACAGCACAAACCTGCAACATGAAGACTTCTATTTCTATTTTGGCATGACCAGTAACCAGAAAATATGGCCAGCACAAACCAGTAACAAGAAAATATGGCAGCTAAATGACCAACCTAACCAGAAAACATGCATCAACCCATTACACAAAACAAATTGCACTTAACATGCATGTCTAGAATATAACCAGTTACACATAATTGTCTTCCTAAAACTAGAAAATAGTAGTGCATTACAAAAAATTACAATATGGCCTTGCATAAAAAAAATTACATTATAACTGTATAAGGCCTCCAAAAACAAATGGCCAGAATGTACAAAAAAATTCCCATTATATCCATTCCTTGTAAGTTGGCTCATGCACTACTCCCTTGTTCCTCTTCATCAGCAGCTCATTTTGTTGAGGATCGCCTTGGTGGCTGAAACCAGGTGTTGTCATGAAGTGCAAAAATCTGCTTCGTGTGCCACTACTTGTTGCTTTCATTGTCTCTTCTATCAACACTGCATTTGCTTCTTGTGGAATTGAAGGAGGTGGGCTGCCTCCTCTGAAGTTGCCTTGATGTGGCTGAGAACTACCAAAGTGCAAACATTTTGGGGGCATATTGCTGATTAGGGATTTGCTCATCAATTTGGGGGATGGAGTTTCCGTTTTAGGGTTCGATTTGCCTTCTATTTGGGGATTTTTCAAAATATTAGGGTTCATTATTGGGGTTGTTTCAACCCATTTGCTTGAAAACGTCGTCGTGCTCTCCATGGACAGCTTTGCAACCCATTTGCTTGAAAACGTCGTCGTGCTCTCCATGGACAGCTTTGCAACCCATTTGGAAGAAAACGTCATCGTTCAGCGTTCCAACGTGTCAACCGTCCAGTCCGCGTCAGAAGATAACGTGCCACATGGGCACCGTTAGTTGACCGTGACAGAGGAGTTGACAGAAGGACTAACGTGGCCCATTTTTTATAATTTTATGGACCAATTTGGTCCTTTTTCATTGCCAGGGATCAAAAAGGCTTTCGTGAATATTGCCAGGGACCAAAAAGGGTGTTTACTCAAAAAATAAAGAACCAATAAATAAAATAAAAATTACACGATTATCGTGAATACAACAAAGAATTTAACCCTAAAAACTATCGCAAATCTTGCGCTATCAATTTAATATGCAAGTAACCTGAAAATATGGAGGATGTGAAGCTGTTTTGGCCTGCTTTGGCTTCTTTTCTTTAGGAGCCTTAGGTTTCTTCTCCTTCACTGGCTTAGGCTCCTTTGTCGCTTTGGCCTCCTCCATCCTCAGTTTCACGGCAGAAGCATCACCTTCTCCGGTAGCATACATCTCCGATAATAGACACACTAAGAGAGTAGAATATAACAGCAGGTTTTTAGCTAAAACATTGAGTTCTGATAGTTCGGTAATGTGACCTCAGTCCTATAAATAGGAGAAGTTATTCCATGGGCCAGGCCCATAGAATGTATAAATGCTCCCTCTCACATGTAAAGGGCAAAAAATAAAAAAAAATGGGGATAAAATGGTCCAAAAAAAATTGATTGTGAGTAGATTGTAAGAACCCACACCGTTAAATTAGGAAATTAAGTTTATTAAATGTGGAGTTTTATTTTAATAGAATTTATGAGTTATAAGGTTAAGAGTTATGGAATTTATGAGTCATAAGGTTAGCAGTTATGAAATTTATAGTCATAAGGTTAGCAGTTATTGAATTTATGAGTAATAAGGTTAGCAATTATGAAATTTATGAGTCATAAGGTTAGCAGTTATGGAATTTATGAGTTATAAGGTTAACAATTATGGAATTTATGAGTAATAAGGTTAGCAGTTATGGAATTTATGAGTCATACGGTCAACAATTATGGAGTTTTAGAGCCAGTCATTATTTTTTTGTAATTAAGTTGGGTTTTAATTGTGTTCATGTTTATTTAGGATTACAGTTTTAGAAATTCAAATTTTACCCTACAAATAGTATAGTATATCATTTGAAAAATGGAGAGAATTGAGAAGGCTTTTTTTTTTTTTTGTTACAGAATTGAGAAGGCTTAAATAATTATTATGAGCGATTAAGAATGCTGAAAGTCACTTTTCGGACGAAAAGTGCAGATACTGGTTCTGCTCCTCGGTATAAATGTGTATCAATGAAGTATCTCAGAAAATTATAATAAAAATATGAATATTACTAGAAAATTATGTAAGACTAGTAAAACGAGTTCCAGGGCAAAATAATGAGAACTGATGCCAGAACTGATACTGGCTATGGAAAAGCGCGTAATGGAAAGGTGTTACGAAAATTAAATAAAAAAATATGATAAATATTAGAAAAATGAGTAGGTAGAGATCCCCAAGTTTGGGATTAAAATGATTAGCGAATCTACCAAAGTTAATACTGCGTGATGTTAATGAGGTGGGCTATAAATACGACACTTAGACCGAAACCCTAAACACTTTTATTTTTCCTACGTGACCTGACGACAGATCAGATTCTCTCCAATTTTCCATCGCCTTCTCTCTCTCTTTTGTGAGTCAAGGGATCATTTTCTCCCTTGATTCTTCATCTAAACACCGTAGGAGTGTGTGAAATAGCCTTTTGAGGGTGATGATCAGTTTTGGGCTGAGTTAGGGTTGCTGATTTTGGGATTTCTTGGAGCTGTGATTCGGAGTTGTGAAGGTGAAGCATCTCTGACCGCTATTTTGAAAACCTAGGGTAAGTCTCTTCATCTGATCTTGATTCTTTTAGATATAAATGGAGCTCTGATGCATGTAATGAATTAAAGATGATAATTGGGGCTTGGGTAAGGGTAGACACACATAGAAATGCGTGTCGAAGCCTCTATAATCGGTAAATGAACCACCTTTGGGAAGGGTATCTCGCGAAATGCAAAACTGCATTCTGTCGCGAAATATTCGGATATTTAGTTGGAAATATTTGGATATTGAGACAACAACGAACCTGTTTCGGTAAAAATTCGATATCTTGAGCTACAGAGCTCCAAATCGAGTTCCGTCTGGACCTATGTGTAGCTAAAACATAGGGATACATAGTCATTAGATAAGTGGTTTGATCTTTATGTTAGTTTGAAGTCACATCTTGATTGCTGAAAACTCAGTTTGAAGCAGTCACTTTGCGAAAATTATAACCGGAGTTATACAACTCCGATTGAGACATAAAATATTTCGATGGAAAGCTTGTGATGTCTAGTTTAACATATTAAATTATCAGAATATTTGGTAAAGATTTGCAACTGCGGTTTTAAAAATGGTAAGCGAAATTTGTTGTTGTATTCGTAAATAGAGTTGAATTCTTTGAAATGTTCTTCAAGAAAATGAATTATAGACCTATGGTACTTGTAAGTGATGTTCTAAGTTTAAGTGACCTTAGGGAGTGGACTTAGTTCCTCCCACCTTGAGTTGGTGTGACTACGTAAAAGATATTATATAAAAGAATGTTGTAAACGAGTATATTTATTAATTGCCTTTATATATTGAAATAGGTTGTGATTTTGTGAGGGCCTATGATTGTGGTCCTTTGAATACTGAGAGTTCATTGGAGCATGTTGCAGATAAGGTAAGCTTTCGTGTCCTCGGTTTAGCCACCGCGTGGTTCCACCATATCCCATGGGGGGTGGTTTATATGCATGCTGTGCTTTCATGCTTCTATATTTGAACTGTTTTATGTTGTTATGTGCAATGGCTTTTAATATATATGTGTTGTTCCACATAGACGGCAAGCCTGAGTATGTAGCGTCATACAATGTGGTGGGGCTGTGGGTGTGTGCAAGTAGCGTCTTGCACTATCTGTAGGATTTAGACGTATTTCCTGCATTTCTCTGGCCAGTAGAATAGATTTGACACACATTACATGATTATCTATTGCATTGCACTGTTTTCAGAACTTATATTGTAAACTATTTTTAGAACTTATATTACACATGTAAGTGAGCTCGGGGTGGAAGTACCTTGAGGACCCCTTGTCTTACTGAGATTTCTTGTTAGAAATCTCTCCCCACGTTTGGGGCATCATTTCAAGTTCAGGTATTGCTGTGGTTGATACCTCGGGCGGCAGGAGGCCGGAGCTGACTTAGTTAGTTGCTGATGCTGGACTGGTTTATTGTTGTTATGCTTTTAGTTTCATTTAAATGATATTATGTTGAGACTTAGTTGGCGATGTTGCCTTGTTTGTGTGAGCATTGGAGTTGTCCATGCCACGTTTGACTATGTTGAATTTTATGTTAGAGTTGTTATAACATAGAAACTTATTATATATGAATATGAGGTATTTCAGTTAGATGTCTTTTGCAAACATATACAGACGATATTTTGAAAATAAATTGAGTAATGCAACTTGGTAATTATAATGACGTCATAATTGAATTTAAGAAAAAGCTTTTCCGCATATTAATTAAGCATGGCTTAATAAGGTAACATGTTAACCAACCGGGTATACACGGGGTGTTACATTTTATGCCCACCAGCTTCCGCCTGGTTCGTCCTCGAACAACACCGTACTAGAAGAGAGGCCCTACTCTGATACCACTTGTAACGCCCGACCGTTTCAAGAATCAATGACTATCCCCACATACCAACACGAGACTTTTCAGTGTTCTTTTTCTTCACTCGCATACTTCCTGGGAAAACTTCCCATGAGGTCACCCATCCCAGAATTGTTCCAAGTAAAACATGCTTAACTGTGGAGTTCTTTCGTCCCGGGCTACCGAAAAGAAGATGCATCTTGTCAGGAGCCGCTCCTTGTTCGTGCCTCTTTGCACCCGCGATCACTCCTCGACTTCGTCAGTGCTCGGGATGTTACAGGGATCAATGAAAGATTTCACGGGCCGGGGTTCATATAAATTTAGTGATCCCTGCTGGAAGTTTTGTTCTGTGCTATTGGTGAAGACGGTAGCACAAGGATTGCCAGAATGTGCATAGAGGTATCTAGAACGTACACGTGGCATGAATATTAAGGAAATATCTATGGTGACCAGCCAACGAAGTGGAGCAATAAACTGTGTCATCCGTACGCAAAAAATAAAAAAATAATTTTTAATCCAGTTCTCATTTTTTAATTGTAGATGTATGTACGACCATTGTGTAGAAGATGATCTCGAATATTAGCGTTGTTTTTTAGAAAGGGAAAATGCAGTGATATGGATGTGACTATGGATTGGAATACCAACGGTGCTATCTAATCCTGGTCATCTCGGCCTAAACGGGAAACTAACAAAGAGTGTGTTTTCTTGCGGATTTTATTCATTCATTTTCTTCTCACATGCTTCGCTTCTCACCCAAATTTCTTTGTAGGAATAACAGGAGTGTGTAAAATGTAATAATCGAATAAAAAAATAATAAATAAATAAAATAATAATAATAATAAATTAATTATTTTTTTATGGGACAAGCTATGAGCTACTAAGAACAAATATTTTTATTAGGTCACAAACAATTTAAAGCTAAATTAAAATAACTTTAGGGTGTATATTATTCTTGATTTATAATATTTATATGTATACTATATCATATGTATTTAAAAAATAAAATAAAAATTAAAAAAAGTGTTTAAGAATAGTTAAAATAATTGTATATAGATTTTACTCGTCATATAATTTTAATGATGTATATTTAAAATAATAATAAAAGAAATAAAAAAATATAGTATACGACAAGGAGGGGCCTCGTGGTACACCCTCTCCAAGCCACAATAACCAAGCATTTACATGTTAGTATATGGGTGTCCTAGAGACGATCTTTTGATTAAATAAAGGACACTAGATGTAGAACTTTGTTTGTCGCAAATAAATAAAGCACTATTTATTCAGTTTCATATTGTGTCTCGATATTACTGTTAATATTATATGAACGAACTGGATAAACCCCTTGGAATAGAACAGGTATCTCTTCAGTATCTTTGATGAGATCACGATCATGAGGATTCAAGGATATTGCATGTCTATTCCTAATTATATGTTCCTAGTCTAGAGACACTGAGTTTGGGGATCAGTGATCTCGAGTAAGACTAGTACGACTTATCTACTTGTATATGGATACAAGGTAAAGACCTCATGAGCTGCAGATATAGAGATATCTTAGCTAAAGTCGTGGGTGGACCTATAAGAGTATAACTCGCACTGAACAGACCCAAAAAGAGACTCTATGAGGAAATCTCACAGATAGTGTCATTAGAGTAATCTCTTTATGTTTGAGTATGTCTTTCCTTAGACCAGAAGTTATTACCTAGACTGTGTTCTTGAAGGCATGTTTTGATTGTATGCCTCGTCTGCCTGAAACATGGAGACTCATAGGTATACTGTTGGGCGTGTCCTTAAAGGGCATAGGGCTAGGGTAATAAGCTGAAGGAATTCGTCAAATCTCTGTGAGAAATTAGGTTATCTGTAAACCGGAGAAATCGGGATGACATTTACAGGGACTCGGGAATCTATGCATAGTAAAAGAGTTCATGAGATGATCTGCCTTTAGAGTCAGTAAATTGAAGATTCCCTATTTCGAATAAAGCTTACCCTAAACCGCAGGGGTTGATACATTTCCTTACCCTAGGTTAATGGGAAGATAACCGAGACGAAGGGAAATACATACGGTAACCAAATATGTGCAATAGGATGATCAAGTCATTAATCTGACTAGTTTTGGGGCAACAAAGCATTGCTTGTGCTCTGTGTTGTCATTAATTGGGTTGTGGGCTTGTTGGGCCCAAGCCCAGTTATAACACCTCGGAAAATTAAATGTGAATTTATGTGATAAAATATGGGTTTAAAAGGGAAGGATTAGTGAAAATCCGAGAATTAGGGCCAAAATGGGCTAAAAGGGCAAAATGGTAATTTGCCAAAAACGTGAACCTAGGCATGAAAAATGGAGTTAGAGATTTAATATGGCAAAAATAATGCTGGAAATGGAATCAGAACGGAAAATTGAGTGAATAGGCAAATTTGGGAAAAATTGATGAATAGTGATTTTTTAAGTGTTAAATACTGCGGTATGAGTGTACCGATAAGTGTGAAATTTTTATGAGAATTTTGAGGAAAGAAAAATATGACATGGACTGGAAAAATATGTAGATTAAGAATTTGTGATCATAATTTTTATCGGGATTAAAGTTAGATCGCGTGTGGGACCCGTGGGATCAAAACCCACTTAAGTTCCCTCACTTTTTCCCCTCACCCTCACGCCCTCTCTCCCTTCTTTCTCTTCTTCTCACCGTGACCTCCCCCATTTGTGAGGAACCATGAGCATTTCTCTCTTCCCTCACCATTTCTTCATTTCTCCACCGAATCACTTGATTTTGGTGTTGAAATCTATTGTAAACAACCTTCTAGATCCATTGGTAACACTTAGAAGCCATGAAACCACCTCCTTGGGGCGAAAATGGACAAGATCAGATTCGACCCACTTGGGTTTTTGGAGTTTTCTTGGAGTTTTGATCTTCTAATGGTTTAGTGAAGCCTTGGTGGTGATCATACAACACATTGTGAGTATATTTGTGGTATTTTTATGGTTGATTTCATAGATCTATGAATTTGTGTTCAAAGCTTTAATTTTAGATGTGTGATGATAGAGAGCCCAAATGGAAAAATGCTATTAGATGAAAAGGCCTTAGAATGATGCATGAAAGCTAGAAATGCTATGATAAATTTTGGTGAAAAAGTTGGAATTTTAACTTAGGAAAATTTGTGAAGATTTCATGAAAAAGTGGCATGTGGTGTAATTGGATAATTGAATGATGGACCATTGGTATAGGTTGATAATATGATTACATGATTAGTATGAGTGTTAAAATGAATTGAAAACCTTGTAGAATCAACCTTGAGGAATTCGAACCATAGAGTGGTTTGGAGGAAAAATGATGTAAAGGTTGTGAATTTGATGGAAAATGATATAAAAATGATGTTTAATTGGATGATAGTATAGTGTGGTAAAGTGGAATGAGAAGAAAGAATGTGTGATTCATGGTGTAATTGGTAAATTAACCTATAAAAGAGATTGAAGTAAAATGGTATGGAAAAATAGCCTTTGGCCTAGGTGATTTAAATGATGATTAATTGTGTAAATGAATGGTTGACATTGGAATTGTATTGATAATCATGTTGTGGATTATCTAGGTTGCCTCTTTTGGACGCTTTGGAAGCGGGTAAGCTTGGAGCTTACGTTTGGAGCATGGGCTCGGTATTGAGGTAACCATTGGAACTGGGGTTTAGCCCTTGTGTGCTCCACCACACCTAGTGGATGGTTGTGGTTGGATTATGTGGTTATGACATTGTGTGATTGTGTGCTTGTATGCATATTGCTTGATTTTGTGAAAATTGTTTGGTCACTGGCCAGTTGACGTGTGTTGGTTTGGACATCCGCTGGGTTCGTCCTACGGGAGAATGCCAGTTGGAATGCCATGGTGTTGACTTTGGGAGCGACATCAGGATGATCCAAGCGGGGGACGTCCGCCGGATAGGGCTCATGAGGAGTTCCGGTTGGGTATTGCCATGGAGTCGTCTCAACCATGGGAGAGGCGCCAGGACTGTCTCGGGAGTTATATGATGGAGTCCTTGAACATGAATCCATGAGTGGATGTTCTTGGGTTGTCTCCAGTTGGTGGGTGATATTGCATTGCTTGCATATTGTATGATGTTATATTTGCACATTGAGTGAGCCATGGGGTGGAGAAACCTCCAGGGCCCTTGGTTTACTGAGATATATTTATATATCTCACCCCGTGTTGTGGGGCATCATTTCAGGTTAGGTTGAGCCTGGAAGAGTGGAGCATGGGGTGCATGTTGGAGGCACTATGTGATGAGCATTGGATGGGGACATATATTACATATGTTTTATGCTTTAGTCATTGATCATGAACCTATGCATGTTGAAAATGCCATGCTTTGTAAGTTCATGAATACATGTTAGATTCTTCAATATGATGTATATGTAGGACATGAGTATATATTGTATATTTGAGTGAGCATGGGACTTGTCCATTGCCACATTCATTGTAATTGAAGCCTTGGTGAATATGTTGTAAAATGGACCATATTTGATGTGAAATGGCCATTATATTAAAGACTATGTAAATGTTGCATAATGGAATGAAATTGCTTGTTTGAAGGGCCTAGAGCCTACATTAGAGTATGTTTAAGTGTTGTGTGGAGTATCAAGAGGTTAGGGATGGATTACACAACCCTTCTTGGGCTTAAAATGCTGTAATCTGTCACTTTCACTGCATAGTAATCGATTACCCAAGCATGGTAATCGATTACCATGCAACAGGGGACGAAATTTGGCTACTGTCTTCACTGGTAATCGATTACTGAGGCTTGGTAATCGATTACCATGTGAGGTAATCGATTACCCAAGCTTGGTAATCGATTACCAGAACAGAGGAGGTCGAAATTTGGCTACTGCCTCATTTTTGACAGGTGGTAATCGATTACCACCCACTGGTAATCGATTACCACAGTGCAATTTTTGAAAATTCAGGTTTTTCTTGACTTAAAGAAAGGGGCATAACTTGGTGGGTAGAACTCCAAATGGTACGTGGTTTGAAACCACGCGTAGCTAATGTAAAGGGCTAGAAAATGGTAAGAAATGAAAATAAGTTGATGAGTTTAAATGAGTTGAATAAAAAGAATGATTAGTGATGTTAGTAAACTGAATGCTTCCGCGTATTGCATTTACAATTATAGTATTGTATTAATTGATTACGGAAGAAAGTTATTGTTATGAAAAGGAATATGAAGAAAAGAAAAAGTTGCCCGTAATTTAATTAACCCAATTACTGTGATTGTAACTGCGCTTAATATCATAATCAATGTTAACAATACCGGTACGTAACGAGCTGTTACATTTTATGGTATCAGAGCAGTTTCTTTAGGGAACTCTGATGATTGTGTAATTGAGGTGAGTGCTGTATAGTTGTACGTAGACACTTATTGACTGCTACACATGTGATTCCTTAGTTTGGGCCTGATCAACCCATTCCTTTGTGTTCAATGTGTGGTCAGTATAAGATGCCTTCGTGACAACCCTGGAGCACCAATGCCAGTCTTTAGGTTAAGGTGGTGGGTGCAGTGTTGACTACCCCTCGGATGGATATGTTAGTAAGTGAATTTGGTATAATTGAGGACTTAGTGAGGATAAATTGTGATACTGTAATCGAGGACTTAGTGAGTTAATGGTGTTGTGAGTTGTTGCATAATGTGGTAGTGTGATTGTATAATGATGATTTATGCAATAAAAATGTATGGTGCTATTGGATTGTTGTAACTTAGTGAAATTGGTGGTAACTGAAGAAAATGTGAAATGTAAACATGTATTGTAATGAATAGAAATAAAGGAAGGTGTGTTGGTATATGTAAATGATTGAATTGAGTTGATATTGGTATGGTGATGTTGGTAGTCTTTCCTAAATGTATGGAAGTTAGAATAATCGAGTATATGGTGTGTGGAATTAGTAGTATATCCTTGATGTGGTAAGGGAATTGGAACCCGATGAATGTGTGAAAATTTAATATGAGCGTTTATATGGAATATTGGATACCTTAGGGTAAAGTATAAGGTTATAAGACCCTTGATGAGGGCATGCACATGGATGACTTGATATGCTTGGAAGTATAAATAAAATAGAAAATTCAAAATTTGATTGAGGATTGTGAGTAACTTAAAAGAATTATGGAAATGATGGGATGGATAATTCAATGTTGAAATTGGGACTTAGGTCCATGATGAGTTAATGTTGGCTGGATATAAGTGAGGATATCATATGAATAAAACGTAAAATATAATAAGTTGAGGAAAATTGCCATGTGTGGCATTTGGATGAAGTTGTTTGAAAGTGTGAGAGTCCATAAGTTAGAGATGGTTGGACTTGATAAATGTGAGGTGAGAAAATATAACCGAGTGTGGTGTATTGATTATACTAATATGTTTCCATGATGTTGTGGAGCATTGCAAAGGTTGAGGATGCGGTGTAACTTCGTGTGGATAATAATCCTGTGATGGCTAAACGCCAATATATATAAATGTGTATATCTATATGTTTTGTGAAGGCCGGGGTGCCTAAATGTGTATTTGTGCTGTTTTGAGTTAGTAAACTCTGTGGAAAAAGAAAAATTATTTTTGGTAAAAGTAATGATGTAAGTGAAATTCCCTATGATGGGAAATGTTGGAAGAGATTGTCTCCTTGGAGTGTCATTGGATGCTCAATGTGTTACGGGATTCATGATGGAGTCCCGGTGTGCAAGTTATACCATGGCACACATGTTGATAAATGAAGTGACAATTAATGTTGTCCTGGGTTTCCCCTTGTGGATTGAATCCTAAGAGTTGTTGCTCTTGGAAGTCCCAGGCGAGCACTGCTCGAAGTTGATAATGTATCTGGTGGTCCTGATGCGCAGAAAGCATGGACTGTTAAATGATGGCACCCTTGGTGTCATAGTGAAATATCGAGAAAAAGTGAATTCAGTTTAATGAAGTGGATCTTCCACAGTGTTGAGCATGGTTGCTATGAGTCATGATGGACAATGGATTAGAACTGTACCAAACATGAGTACTGTAGGAATTGAAAGTTTTGTGTCAAAATATGAAAAAGATGTCGAGATCACGTGAAGAGGATTATTCAATGGACTAAGACTAATGACTAGTCAAGTTAAATGAGTATAATGTCAAGAAAAGAACCATATTGGAAATGATGGTGGGTGGTGCAAAAGTAAGATATAGCTAGTATATCATTATGTATCTATATAAGAAATTGTTTGCCGTTATATACGGATTTGATGTGAATATGTTATATCTGTGTGGCTTATATGCCTGGATTATGTTGCTATCTCCGTATGGATTATGTTTCCGGAGATTATTAGTATCTTGTATAAGTAATGTAATGTGAGGTAGAACCTTGAGTTAGTTGGACTGTTAGTACAGCCTATGGCATGTTACCTCTTCTTGCGTGAATTACAAGGACAGATTCTCTGATTGGTGGGGCATTGCACCTGGGGCCCTTAGGACAGCAAGAGCTCGAGGGGTTAAACCTAAGGATGTTCTTACCCATTGCATTAGAGGATTGTATCTTGTGAGGAACGCAAGAGGTGAATTTGGATAACTGTGAGTGAACAGTAATATGCCTAATATGATGAATGTGAGAGGTGCCATGAGATGGTAGTTTGAATTATGAATGTGAGCACTCGGAGATGTGCATGAGTGTATACCAAGTGTGGTAGTATGGAATTGTGGTTCTACGGAAGTTATGAAATGAATTATTGGATTGTTACCCTATGTGAAGGGAATGGAAAATTGAATAGTGATGATGATTGAGTCAAGGTTTTATGGAAAGGTTTGTGATGGTGAGATGCTAAGCTAAGTTGGTGGCCGAGTGGCCAAAGATCTTGATAAGTGATAAATTGTTATGTAGCCAAGTGAGAAGGTGTGGTACTAATTGTTAAACAGAATGATATTTGGTGAAATGAAAGGTTGATATCCTTACCCTAGTGGTAGAGCTACTGATGGAGCGGTATAGATGCGATTATTGTGATTGATGTGTTGAAAATACACAATGTTAAGGTTGTTCTTGGCTAGGTTCCAAGATATATGATTGAGAGGGCTAGTGGTACTTTTGAATAGTCCGAGAGACTTGTGTAATAGCCGATATGGAAGTAATGATAGTGGTGGATTTAGTCCTTGTGACGTGATGAATAGGCCTTGAAAATCCCTATGTGATGGGACAGGCATGAGAGAGAGATGATGTGTGACCTTGGAGTGATACGTATTGATCAAGTGAAATGATGATGAAGGAAAAATGTATAGAATGAAACAAATGTGGAATTGATAACATGAGTATGGAACGATAATTAAAGAAAAGTTGTTAATGGAAATCTTGGGCATGTTGCCTTAAATGTGAGAAATCAATGGTGGACCTATGTGTCAAGTTTGGAGACGATTAGTTGAAATTGTAAGTATGATCTAGTGCATGAATTTAATGAGTGAGTCCATGGATGAGGGCTTTGAATTAGCCGATGTAGTGTATGAAATTCATAAGTGGATTCGTGATTGAAAGCTTTGAAATGACCGATGTAAGGTATAAGTTGTAATATGTGGTCTATTGAGTACCAGTAAAAGGTCTTGAGGAAGAGATTCGTCATTGTGTTTTGGGTGAAAGTGGTGAAATTGTAAGGATAGGTTGACTGTTGAGCACAAAGATGGTGCTTGTAAAAGGTAAAGTGTTGAGGTGAAATGGTACGTTGTAGGTTGAGAACATGAGCAAAGAAAAATGTGGATGTACGAGTTGTGGCTAGGTGCCAAAAGGGGGATTTGTCCCTCAGAAAATAAAAGTATAGTGAGCGTGAACTGGATGATTACCCGGTGAGTTGCATTGAGAGGCTGTGAGATTCCATAATATTGTTTAATGTGGAATAAGAAATGTGAAAGAGATTGATGACAAGAGTTAATACTCCGTGGAAATAAAGAGCAAAGAAAGATAATTGTGACCGTAATGTGCCAGTAAGTAAGAGTTGCCTGTGTGGCACAGATTGAATAGGATGTAGCATAACCCTATGGGTATATAGGTTGGTATGTTAATTTGGTAGGAAAGCCTGCCAAGAGAAAATATGGGCTATATGTGTTAGGTAGCCTGACTTGTGAAAAGAAAGTGAAAAGAAATTGAAAGAAATTGGCTTGGTAAAGCATTGATAGAGCACAACTGTGTGGTGCGCTCCGGTTGTTCACATGTGGTGTCACCGGTTGAGACTGAGATTGGGAAGGACTTGAGGTCTCCCATTGGGCCTTTGAAAGGCAAGGTCATTGCGAAATGTGGCTGAAAAGCCAAAAGATAAAAATACAAACAATTATTTTGGTGTCCGCGCACTGATGGAGCTTCTTGGGTACGGGGGGACTGAGATTTTCTGGCTGTATCCCGAGTTAGCATATGTGCATAGTTGATTTTGCGGACAAAATTCCTAAAAGGTGGGGTGAATATAACACCTCGGAAAATTAAATGTGAATTTATGTGATAAAATATGGGTTTAAAAGGGAAGGATTAGTGAAAATCCGAGAATTAGGGCCAAAATGGGCTAAAAGGGCAAAATGGTAATTTGCCAAAAACGTGAACCTAGGCATGAAAAATGGAGTTAGAGATTTAATATGGCAAAAATAATGCTGGAAATGGAATCAGAACGGAAAATTGAGTGAATAGGCAAATTTGGGAAAAATTGATGAATAGTGATTTTTTAAGTGTTAAATACTGCGGTATGAGTGTACCGATAAGTGTGAAATTTTTATGAGAATTTTGAGGAAAGAAAAATATGACATGGACTGGAAAAATATGTAGATTAAGAATTTGTGATCATAATTTTTATCGGGATTAAAGTTAGATCGCGTGTGGGACCCGTGGGATCAAAACCCACTTAAGTTCCCTCACTTTTTCCCCTCACCCTCACGCCCTCTCTCCCTTCTTTCTCTTCTTCTCACCGTGACCTCCCCCATTTGTGAGGAACCATGAGCATTTCTCTCTTCCCTCACCATTTCTTCATTTCTCCACCGAATCACTTGATTTTGGTGTTGAAATCTATTGTAAACAACCTTCTAGATCCATTGGTAACACTTAGAAGCCATGAAACCACCTCCTTGGGGCGAAAATGGACAAGATCAGATTCGACCCACTTGGGTTTTTGGAGTTTTCTTGGAGTTTTGATCTTCTAATGGTTTAGTGAAGCCTTGGTGGTGATCATACAACACATTGTGAGTATATTTGTGGTATTTTTATGGTTGATTTCATAGATCTATGAATTTGTGTTCAAAGCTTTAATTTTAGATGTGTGATGATAGAGAGCCCAAATGGAAAAATGCTATTAGATGAAAAGGCCTTAGAATGATGCATGAAAGCTAGAAATGCTATGATAAATTTTGGTGAAAAAGTTGGAATTTTAACTTAGGAAAATTTGTGAAGATTTCATGAAAAAGTGGCATGTGGTGTAATTGGATAATTGAATGATGGACCATTGGTATAGGTTGATAATATGATTACATGATTAGTATGAGTGTTAAAATGAATTGAAAACCTTGTAGAATCAACCTTGAGGAATTCGAACCATAGAGTGGTTTGGAGGAAAAATGATGTAAAGGTTGTGAATTTGATGGAAAATGATATAAAAATGATGTTTAATTGGATGATAGTATAGTGTGGTAAAGTGGAATGAGAAGAAAGAATGTGTGATTCATGGTGTAATTGGTAAATTAACCTATAAAAGAGATTGAAGTAAAATGGTATGGAAAAATAGCCTTTGGCCTAGGTGATTTAAATGATGATTAATTGTGTAAATGAATGGTTGACATTGGAATTGTATTGATAATCATGTTGTGGATTATCTAGGTTGCCTCTTTTGGACGCTTTGGAAGCGGGTAAGCTTGGAGCTTACGTTTGGAGCATGGGCTCGGTATTGAGGTAACCATTGGAACTGGGGTTTAGCCCTTGTGTGCTCCACCACACCTAGTGGATGGTTGTGGTTGGATTATGTGGTTATGACATTGTGTGATTGTGTGCTTGTATGCATATTGCTTGATTTTGTGAAAATTGTTTGGTCACTGGCCAGTTGACGTGTGTTGGTTTGGACATCCGCTGGGTTCGTCCTACGGGAGAATGCCAGTTGGAATGCCATGGTGTTGACTCTGGGAGCGACATCAGGATGATCCAAGCGGGGGACGTCCGCCGGATAGGGCTCATGAGGAGTTCCGGTTGGGTATTGCCATGGAGTCGTCTCAACCATGGGAGAGGCGCCAGGACTGTCTCGGGAGTTATATGATGGAGTCCTTGAACATGAATCCATGAGTGGATGTTCTTGGGTTGTCTCCAGTTGGTGGGTGATATTGCATTGCTTGCATATTGTATGATGTTATATTTGCACATTGAGTGAGCCATGGGGTGGAGAAACCTCCAGGGCCCTTGGTTTACTGAGATATATTTATATATCTCACCCCGTGTTGTGGGGCATCATTTCAGGTTAGGTTGAGCCTGGAAGAGTGGAGCATGGGGTGCATGTTGGAGGCACTATGTGATGAGCATTGGATGGGGACATATATTACATATGTTTTATGCTTTAGTCATTGATCATGAACCTATGCATGTTGAAAATGCCATGCTTTGTAAGTTCATGAATACATGTTAGATTCTTCAATATGATGTATATGTAGGACATGAGTATATATTGTATATTTGAGTGAGCATGGGACTTGTCCATTGCCACATTCATTGTAATTGAAGCCTTGGTGAATATGTTGTAAAATGGACCATATTTGATGTGAAATGGCCATTATATTAAAGACTATGTAAATGTTGCATAATGGAATGAAATTGCTTGTTTGAAGGGCCTAGAGCCTTAATTAGAGTATGTTTAAGTGTTGTGTGGAGTATCAAGAGGTTAGGGATGGATTACACAACCCTTCTTGGGCTTAAAATGCTGTAATCTGTCACTTTCACTGCATAGTAATCGATTACCCAAGCATGGTAATCGATTACCATGCAACAGGGGACGAAATTTGGCTACTGTCTTCACTGGTAATCGATTACTGAGGCTTGGTAATCGATTACCATGTGAGGTAATCGATTACCCAAGCTTGGTAATCGATTACCAGAACAGAGGAGGTCGAAATTTGGCTACTGCCTCATTTTTGACAGGTGGTAATCGATTACCACCCACTGGTAATCGATTACCACAGTGCAATTTTTGAAAATTCAGGTTTTTCTTGACTTAAAGGAAGGGGCATAACTTGGTGGGTAGAACTCCAAATGGTACGTGGTTTGAAACCACGCGTAGCTAATGTAAAGGGCTAGAAAATGGTAAGAAATGAAAATAAGTTGATGAGTTTAAATGAGTTGAATAAAAAGAATGATTAGTGATGTTAGTAAACTGAATGCTTCCGCGTATTGCATTTACAATTATAGTATTGTATTAATTGATTACGGAAGAAAGTTATTGTTATGAAAAGGAATATGAAGAAAAGAAAAAGTTGCCCGTAATTTAATTAACCCAATTACTGTGATTGTAACTGCGCTTAATATCATAATCAATGTTAACAATACCGGTACGTAACGAGCTGTTACACCAGTTATGTCAGAAGCTAAGTTGGACCTAATGGGTCACACACTAACACCTTGTAGTCATGATGGACTAGCTTTAAAGGTATTGGGCCTAATAATGGTTGTTAGCCCAAGAAGCTGTTTGGAAGCCCACCTAAATGGGTAGGTGGTGCATGAAGCTTAGTAATGGGCTTGGATAGTCCAAGCCATTACTAATTAATTTAATTAGTTAAATTAATAATCAAATATTTGAATTTCGAATTTTGAATTTGGAATTTGAATTATTGGAATTTGAATGTTGAAATTTGAATTTGGAATTTGAATTTCGAAATTCGAATTTTGAATTTGAAATTTGAAATTTGAAATTTGAAATTTGAAATTTGAATTTGGAATTTGAATTTTGAAATTCGAATTTTGGATTTGAAATTTGAAATTTTGAATTTTGAATTTTGAATTTGAATGTTTGAACATTTGAATTCAAGTGTTTGAATTCGAATTTGAATTGGCTTTGAAAAGTTATTTCATAACAAAAGGATAAGACAGGATCTTATTGGAGCATATTCCTTGGATCAAGTAGCATCTTTGGAGCACATCCTTGGGATGTTTGGTGCGCAAATTTGAGTGATAAGGATGTCATCTTATCACTTAAAACAAAGCTCCATTCAGATTTGGTGGTTGAGGGAATCAGTGGGTGAGTTGATTCAAATTTTGAATGCAACTACTCAATATATTTGGACCCCTTCTAGGGCTGAATTATGTGCATGAAAAGTATACTATATGATAGTTTATGAGTTTAAGTTTAAATTGTTTTGAACTTAATCTCATGAGGATAAGATTGGAGGTTGTTGGCAAAATTGGTTTTGCAACAGCTCCACCTTATCCTCCCCTGTTCCATGCGCAAATTTCAAATGTGTTTGAAAGTTGGTTTTCATTTTGAATGAATTAAATTCTCTCCTCCTCTCATCAAGGTGTGCGCATATATACTGGTTCCTCACCTTAGGGTTTTGTTAAGAAAACCTAGCCAACTCTCCTTCATCTGATGCACCATTCTATAGGGTAGTTCACTACACCTTTCCAAACAAAATGCCTAGCCTTCACCTTCACCACTTGTGCGCATAGCAAGCCTCACTGTGGTGTTCATCTGGTGGCTTTCAAGAAGGGGTTCTTGCATCATTTCTGAACTAAGGGTGGTTCCAGGCGTGGATGTGCCCATACAATTGCTTTGCGACAACACTGGAGCCATTACGCAGTCAATGGAACCTAGGTCTCATCAAAGATCTAAACACATGCTCCGCAGATATCACTTGATTAGAGTAATCAATGATAGGATGGATGTAAAAATGGATTATATTCCCACAGTTAAAGAACCTGGCCGATTCTCTGACAAAGGCTGTTTCTCAGAGAAAACATGATAGTGATCATGTGGCTTTAGGTATACGACTTAGGTCTGATTGGCTCTAGGCCAAGTGGGAGCTTGTTAGTATATGGGTGTCCTAGAGACGTTCTTTGGATTAAATAAAGGACACTAGATGTAGAACTTTGTTTGTCGCAAATAAATAAAGCACTATTTATTCGGTTTCATATTGTGTCTCGATATTACTGTTAATATTATATGAACGAACTGGATAAACCCCTTGGAATAGAACAGGTATCTCTTGAGTATCTTTGATGAGATCACGATCATGAGGATTCCAGGATATTGCATGTCTATTCCTAATTATATGTTCCTAGTGTAGAGACACTGAGTTTGGGGATCAGTGATCTCGAGTAAGACTAGTACGACTTATCTACTTGTATATGGATACAAGGTAAAGACCTCATGAGCTGCAGATATAGAGATATCTTAGCTAAAGTCGTGGGTGGACCTATAAAAGTATAGCTCGCACTGAACAGACCCAAAAAGAGACTCTATGAGTAAATCTCACAGATAGTGTCATTAGAGTAATCTCTTTATGTTTGGGTATGTCTTTCCTTAGACCAGAAGTTATTACCTAGACTGTGTTCTTGAAGGCATGTTTTGATTGTATGCCTCGTCTGCCTGAAACATGGAGACTCATAGGTATACTGTTGGGCGTGTCCTTAAAGGGCATAGGGCTAGGGTAATAAGCTGAAGGAATTCGTCAAATCTCTGTGAGAGATTAGATTATCTGTAAACCGGAGAAATCGGGATGACATTTACAGGGACTCGGGAATCTATGCATAGTAAAAGAGTTCATGAGATGATCTGCCTTTAGAGTCAGTAAATTGAAGATTCCCTATTTCGAATAAAGCTTACCCTAAACCGCAGGGGTTGATACATTTCCTTACCCTAGGTTAATGGGAAGATAACCGAGACGAAGGAAAATACATACGGTAACCAAATATGTGCAATAGGATGATCAAGTCATTAATCTGACTAGTTCTGGGGCAACAAAGCATTGCTAGTGCTCTGTGTTGTCATTAATTGGGTTGTGGGCTTGTTGGGCCCATGCCCAGTTATGTCAGAAGCTAAGTTGGGCCTAATGGGTCACACACTAACACCTTGTAGTCATGATGGACTAGCTATAAAGGTATTGGGCCTAATAATGGTTGTTAGCCCAAGAAGTTGTTTGGAAGCCCACCTAGATGGGTGGGTGGTGCATGGAGCTTAGTAATGGGCTTGGATAGTCCAAGCCATTACTAATTAATTTAATTAGTTAAACTAATAATCAAATATTTGAATTTCGAATTTTGAATTTGAAATTTGAATTTGGAATTTGAATTTCGAAATTCGAATTTTGAATTTGAAATTTGAAATTTGAAATTTGAATTTTGAAATTTGAATTTGGAATTTGAATTTTGAAATTCGAATTTTGAATTTGAAATTTGAAATTTTGAATTTTGAATTTTGAATTTGAATGTTTGAACATTTGAATTCAAGTGTTTGAATTCGAATTTGAATTGGCTTTGAAAAGTTGTTTCATAACAAAAGGATAAGACATGATCTTATTGGAGCATATTCCTTGGATCAAGAAGCATCTTTGGAGCACATCCTTGTGCTGTTTGGTGCGCAAATTTGAGTGATAAGGATGTCATCTTATCACTTAAAACAAAGCTCCATTCAGATTTGGTGGTTGAGGGAATCAGTGGGTGAGTTGATTCAAATTTTGAATGCAACTACTCAATATATTTGGACCCCTTCTAGGGCTGAATTATGCGCATGAAAAGTATACTATATGATAGTTTATGAATTTAAGTTTAAATTATTTTGAACTTAATTTCATGAGGATAAGATTGGAGGTTGTTGGCAAAATTGGTTTTGCAACAGCTCCACCTTATCCTCCCCTGTTCCATGCGCAAATTTCAAATGTGTTTGAAAGTTGGTTTTCATTTTGAATGAATTAAATTCTCTCCTCCTCTCATCAAGGTGTGCGCATATATACTGGTTGCTCACCTTAGGGTTTTGTTAAGAAAACCTAGCCAACTCTCCTTCATCTGATGCACCATTCTGTAGGGTAGTTCACTACACCTTTCCAAACAGAATACCTAGCCTCCACCTTCACCACTTGTGCGCATAGCAAGCCTCACTGTGGTGTTCATCTGGTGGCTTTCAAGAAGGGGTTCTTGCATCATTGACGAACGGTGGTGTGGATCACCATTAGAGGGTTTGAACCCTTCAAGCCTGACATATGATCTCCCTGACTGATCAGGCCAAAAATAAGGTAACATCATGCTGTCTTAAAGCATGAACCTATGTGTGCATGTATGTTCCGCAGTAAAAATTTTGTTTTTACACCTTACATACATCGGCCTTCAAAGGCCAGTTTACTTTCAAGTGGTATCAGAGCCTGGTTGCTTTACCATCGGTGGGTGATGGTACCTTGTTTGTGAAAGGAGTTTTTCACGGTCAAAAATCTTTAAAGGGTTAAAGTTTAAAATTCTGCATATGGATTTTGAATCACAAATCCTTTAAAGTGTTAAAGTTTTTGTTTTTATGAACATGTAAATTTGATTCTGTGTTCATAAAACATTATGCATCATGGTATAGTTTCTTCTTCTTTATGAAAGTTTTAAAAGGAACACCCTTTTTGAAAGGGTAGATTCGGCCATGGAGGGTACTAAGAGTACCTTGAATAATTTCTTATTTTTCTCCATGAATTGTGTCATGTTTATATGCATGAAATTTTGTGACAAAATTTATCATATAGTCACACCTATATGATTCGGCCATGAAGGAGTTTATGGCTACATGCATGGTTTAATTTTGTTTTCTTTGAGAAAGAATTAACAAAATTTGAATTAAAATTGTTTTTTAAATTCGGCCAATGAGAAATTTAAGATTATGAATCTTGATGATATTTTGATGTTTAAATGTTAAATGTCAAAATATATGTGAAAATATTATGTGATAATATAATGTTTGTGTTTGCAAGTTTTGAACTTTTCAGGTACAAACAGGAAAGGGATGGTCATGGTGCCCGGATTTGAATTTTTGAATTTTAAATTAATGTGTAATCGCGCCCTTTAATTTACAAGTGTATTTGTAATTTAAATTTTGTAATTTTGTCCCTCCAAAGATGTTTTGGAGTTTCTTTGATTATGTGTAATTAGAGAAATAGGCTAGTGGCGTATAGACGACAAGCGGCCGTTGCTTAAAGAAGCAAAAAGGACAAAAG
Organism: Gastrolobium villosum; assembly: GCA_032173675.1. Lineage (NCBI taxonomy): Eukaryota > Viridiplantae > Streptophyta > Magnoliopsida > Fabales > Fabaceae > Gastrolobium > Gastrolobium villosum. Next base: position 160,304 of record JAVKPL010001650.1, read on the forward strand.
CGCGAGCACCATAGCTATCTCAATATAAACTGTTTATATGCATGTATGATTAGAACGTCTAGTATGCATGAATTGGGCAAACCACGTTTTGTATGGTTATTATGTTTGTCCAATAGCGACTAGTGTATACCGATAGATGTTTGACATAGGTAACGACTAGCATGATAACTTATAATATGCGTTTGATGGGACCTAATTAACCCTAAAATAAAAGGAACCCTTAAAAGGAATAAATAATTAAGCATATGATTACCTCCCACCACCAATGCTACTCAAAACTCTTCTACATAGTGGTGCTCCACAACTCAGTTGGGACCCACTATTTCGTTGAGCTAGAGTAGTGTTTGAAGTGTAAGACACTTAGGGTGCTGGCTTAATGCTTAACTAAGACATAAGTTGCAGGCACAGCCGGGCTTATGTGCTTAGGGTAATGGTGCTAGGTTGGTTGCATGAGATGCACCACTAAGTGACAAAGAGTTGTCAACCTAATGTTAAGAGATGGTATGAGATACTGTTGATAAAGATCAACCCATTATTTAAATTAATCTTGCGGTCTCAGACGGAGATTAAAGTAAATAATCGCACTCTTAATCCCACTAAGGTAAAATCTAAAGTAGATTAACCATAAGTCAAAAGGAAGGGTCATTGACTTATAACAAATAGTGGGAGGGGCAAAATATTTCAAGTCTTTAATAATTTGCTTTTAACTACATAACCGTATATTAACTGAAATCATATTTATATCTTTTTCAGCTTTTAGTATGACTAATCAACTGTCACTGCATTCAATTCTCGATACGAATGAACTGACCGGTTCAAATTTTATGGACGGTATCGGAACTTAAGAATTGTTCTTAAGACCGAAAATATAGCTTGTGTCCTTGACACTGCTTTGCCTATTGCGCCTAAGGAAGGGGAAGATGGGTTCACGGAATTTGATTTCGAAACCCACAAGCAACACGTGGATGATAATGTGTTGGCTTGTTGCATCATGCTGGCATCCATGTCGCCTGAACTGCGTAAACAACACGAGCATATGGATGCCCCCTCTATTATCATGCATCTCAAGGAGTTGTATGATATTAAAGGCAGACATGAGATTGAGAGGTATGAGACCTTTAGGGAATTGTTCCTGTGCAAGATGACTGAAGGCATGTGTTTTAACCGCCATGTACTGAAGATGATGGCACTCATTGAGAAGCTAGAGGGTCTAGGGTTCACAATGGATGCTGAATTAATTAATGATTTAGTTATATCATCACTTCCTCCTTCTTTCAGTGAATTCATAATGGATTACAACATGCATGGGATGCTTGTGAGCTTGCCAGAGTTGTTAAGGATGTTAACGACTGCTGGAATGTCTATCAAGAAGGATGAGACACAAGCTCTTATGATTGGTGGGCCTGAAAGGGCCATGGGCAAGGGCAAGGAGCCTGCAAAAGGCAACTCCCTTAAGCCCAAAGGAAAACCCAATAAGAAAAAGGGCAAAAGGAAAGGTAAGGGAGCACCCAAGGACAAAAGCGATGTTGTGTGCTTCCATTGTGGCAAATATGGCCATTGGAAAAGGAATTGTCCAGACTACCTGAAGAGTGTGAAGAAGCATGGTGATGCTTCAACCTCAGGTATTCACATGATTGAGATAAATTATTCTTATGCTAATCCGACTTTATAAGGTATTGGATACCAGTTATGGTTCTTATTATCTGCAATGTGTTGCAGATGCTTAGAAGCCTAGAAGATTGGAGAAGAACGAGGTGGACCCCGCGCAGGTGATGAAGCAAGAGTTGTTGCTCATGCTGGTGAGGATACCGATCTCATTAGCCTACGGGCACTTTATTGCATTTGAATAATTGTCTTTAAGTTCCCGGCATTTCTGGAAATATTATTTCTTGTTTAGAACAAGATGGTTTTGCTTTAACTATTAAGGATGGTACATTTTCTATCATTTTGAATGATATTGTCATGGTACGCTTCTTTAATTAATGGCTTGTATGTTTTGGGAATGGGAACTAAAGTGCTCAATGAAGATGTGAGATGACCTAGGATAGATAATCAATCCTATCTTTGGCACTATAGACTAAGGCACATAAATGAAACAAGATTGTCTAGGATGCATAGAGATGGATACCTGGACTCCAAGGATTTGGAATCCTATGGACAGTATGAATCTTGTCTAGCTGGGAAAATGATTCGTCAATACCCAAAGGGCTTGAGATTCATAGGGCTAGTGAGTTATTAGAACTCATTCACTGTGATTTATGTGGCCAAATGTATATTGTGGCTAGAGGAGGAAACTCCTATTTCATTTACTGATGAAGTAGAGAAACGGCGTGGCAAGATGATTAAGTCATTGCGATCAGATCGTGATGGTGAATATTTGAGCCATGAGTTTCGGGATTATCAGAGAGAAAATAGATTTCTCTCGCAGTTTACTGCACTTAACACACCACACCAAAATGGTGTCAGGAGAAATAGGACTGTGTTAGACATGGTTAGGTCTATAATGAGTTAGACTCAACTTCCAAAATTGTTTTGGGGATATGCCTTAGACACAGGGGCATACCTTCTAAATAGGGTACCGTCTAAATCTGTTCAGGCCACACCATATGAGATATGGAATGGTAAGAGACCCAACCTGAGTTAACTCAGGGTATGGGGATCGCCAGCTTATGTCAAAGCGTTGGCATCAGACAAGCTTAGTGCTGAGAGTACTAAATGTGGGTATCCCAAGGTTCTAAGGGATACTAGTTTTACTCCAGGAATGCTGAGTTCCTTGAGAAGGATTGGTTCTTTTCTTTAGGAGCCTTAGGTTTCTTCTCCTTCACTGGCTTAGGCTCCTCTGTCGCTTTGGCCTCCTCCACCCTCAGTTTCACGGTGGGAGCATCACCCTCTCTGGCAGCAGACATCTCCGATAATAGACACACTAAGAGAGTAGAATATAGCAGCAGGTTTTTAGCGAAATTGTTGAGTTCTGATAATTCGGTAATGTGACCTCAGTCCTATAAATAGGAGAAGTTATTCCATGGGCCAGGCCCATAGAATGTATAAATGCTCTCTTTCACATGTAAAGGGAAAAAAAAGAAACAAAAAACAAGGATAAAATAGTCCAGAAAAAATTGATTGTGAGTGAGATTGTAAGAACCCACACCGTTAAATTAGGAAATTAAGTTAATTAAATGTGGAGTTTTATTTTAATGGAATTTATGAGTCGTAAGATTAGGAGTTATTGAATTTATGAGTTATAAGGTTAGGAGTTATGAAATTTATGAGTAATAAGGTTAGCAGTTATGGAATTTATGAGTAATAAGATTAGCACTTATGAAATTTATGAATCATAAGGTTAGCAATTATGGAATTTATGAGTATATATATATATATATATATATATATATATATATATATATATATGGGCTTATCATTTCTCAAGCTGCTGGAGATAAAGTTATCTCCTGCTATTAAATCATAACTGTACAAAGATGGATCAATGGTGATAAAGGAAGAGAGAGAAGAGGGGAATCATAACCATTCAAAGGTGAATCAATAAATATAAGGAAATAAATTATCAAAATGACGTAGTTTTGGGTGGCCGGAGTGTGTGTGTGTGTGTGTGTGGGGGGGGGGAGTATCCACTTACCACCAAAAAAGTTTACAACTCTTACAACCAATTTAATCACCGTTGATTTCTGTCAATCTAACGGTTAAAATTTATTGGGAATTAATAAATGTGACACAATAAATGTTATTAATTTTCAATAAATTATAATCGTTAGATTGATGAAAATCAACGGTTAGAATTTGGTGTCAATGGATCCTATCCCATATAATTCGTTAGCACTTTTTTTTTTCAATCTAACCACCGAAAATATGTCTAGACTTCTACATAAATTGATACTTATCCAAACGAAGCATACTTGACAATAATAAGACTAACGTTTCAATTTCTAACTATACCATGTATCTCAATTTAGATATTCAATAATTGGATTTACATTTTTATTCATTGAACTCTTGTTTAGTATATAAAAGTGTTATTTTACATAAAAAAATATGTTTGCTTTTACTTAGTTAAAATTTACTTTTAAAAGTAACTAAAAATAAAATTAATAATATAACTTTTTGCACTACGTTGATAATTTTATATTAAGTTTTATTATAAATTTACTTTTAAGATAAAAGACACTTCAATTTAAATTAACTAAAATTAATTTTGTAAACATAAGAGCAGTCAAATTAAAATTTACAAATACTCATCTAAACACTCACTTACTACATTATTTTCCAAATTTGGTCTTTTGTTATAACAAATAGTTCTTTTTATTATATATAAAAATAAATTAAAGTTTATCATTATGTAGGAGATAAAATTATCTCCTATACACACATAAATATATGTTGAATTCTTTTTTCCCCTTTCTCGCTCCTTTTCTTATATAGCCCCATATGGATCTAGCATACTTTAGAGTTTAGAAGATAATTTTATCTTATAATATGGAAACTTGAAACCAATATAAAAAGGGTTTTACTTCTCTCATGTAGTATGAGAAGAGTTATCTTATGTTATGAGATAAATAAAGTGGTGCCCACCAATTTTTAAAAAAAAGAAAGACATGTCTTTTTATGTGAGTGTAACATGAGAGATGAATCTCATGTAACATAAGAGTATAATTTCTCATATAAAAAACACAAAACATTTGTATATTATGTAATCTTTAAATACAATAAAAAAATTATTGATCATCATATTTAAATACACATTTACAGATAATATATAATATAAAAGTGGACGTAAATGTTTGGAAGAGTGACCAATATGCCACTGTTTACTGACTTTTTTACTTAAATGCCACGCGAACAGTGTTATTTCCCAATATGTCACGCGGGCAAGTTCACTACAGTGCCCAGCGAACTTGGTTTGCTGACGTGGCACGTTTCTGATGGAACACAAGTTCGCTACTCCCAGTAGCGAACTATGATGCAATAAATGCTGACATATTGGAGAAGTTCGCTGCCACATGTAGGTGTGCCACGTGTCTGACATACCAAGTTCGCTGAAAGTCCAAGCGAACTAGGTGCCATGTGGCACAATCAAAATTAATGTATCAATCACAATAAAATTTGGAGAGGAATAGGAATAATAAAAAACAAATTGAGTGTTATGTGATATGGAGAGAAATTTTATATTATAAAATTTTTAAAACAAATAATTTAACAATATTACTCAAATTTTATTTTATGTATATATAAAAAAAATTCTTTAAATTTTGGGGGGTCCACCCCTGCTTAAGTCTAAATATGTACATTGAAAATTAATAACCTTGTTAATATACTTGAAAAACTGTAAAATTGCCTATTCCATGATATACTTAGAATACAATACTAGCATGTTATCAGGAGTTATAATCGGTAAAATATATAGGCCAAAAAAGGTCAAACAGTGATACCAAAATACAACTATGCTTCAAATACACGACATATAAGATGAAACATTCGGTTCTTTTGAGCAAACACCCAATCACTTTGTCTTCCCCAATAACTATATGATGGACTTGTAAGAACCAACGAAAACAAAGGATACTCTCAATTAAATAATTCTTGGAAATTGGAAAATAATGCTTATGTTGAATGGAAGGAGATTTAAATTAAGAAATTAATTTAACATTCAAGCGCAATATTGGACCATTAATAAAATAATCATGTGAAGCTTATCGGATAAGTATTATTGGATTTTATTAGATTGGCCTGAATAATTATGGGAGGAGATTTAAATTAAGAAATTAATTTAACCTCCAGGCATTGTGGGCCTATCAATAAAATAATCATGTGAAGTCCCAACAGATAAACATGATTGGATTTTATTGGGTCTTAATAATTTCAAAATTTTAATAAAGTATTGTACGACCCATCGTCGATAATACTAAGTTATTAAAGATGATTTTGAAATTAAACAATAAATTCGACTGGGCTTATGAAAATTCTCAAATAAAAATGTTGAATGGGTGAAGGTTTTAAAAATTAAATTAATTTTAAAAACCTACGGGCTCCATTTGTGGGTTTATTAGTGAAATGGTTATCGCTGAAGCCCCATCGGATAAGGATAATCAGATTTCACTAGATTAAATCTTAATAATTTCAAAATTTTAGTAAAGTATTGTACGGCCCATCGTCGGCAATGCTTAGACACTAAGGATAATTTTGAAGTTAAACAATGGTTAATTACATTCAATTTTGGTAAAATTGTTAACCCTCCCATCGAGGCTCTGGCAATGGCACTGAAGGCCCAAATAACAATTTTAGTTTTTACAAGTGACTTGCCCATCGTAAGCCTTGTAAAGATAAACTAAAAGATTGTTAACAATAAACAAGAGTAGTTATGAGAATCTACTTGTACATCATTTGTTTATTGCATTATTTGTTTGTAATGTGTGCTTCATATGTTTTTCAGAAAATATCTTAGAAATGATTTTGAGTCAAAAACCTCTAGATGGTACCAACTATGAATAAGTGAAAAGCAAATTTTTGATATTGTTCTAAAACATGGAAGCTAAAATTTGTCCTGACAATGCGAGGGCCATAGCAACCTGCAGAGGATGCGTCTAAGGAAACTAAGATGCATTTCTCAGATTGGGAAAGGGCAGATATGGTAGTTCCCTGCTATATTATTGTCATTTTTTTCCAAATACTTGCAGAAGCAAGTATACATGATTAAGAGTGGAGTAGAAATGCTTCAGACTCTTAATGACATGTTTGCTGCGTCTAGCAGCTCTGCTAGACAGAATGCAGTTGGTGCGGGTTTTGCTAGAGTTTGTTAAATCCAAAGGGAAACCCAAGGGTGGTAACAAGAACAAAACAACTTGGTTTTCAGTTGTCAAACCAGTTGCTATGCAGAAGCCGCAAGGCAAGTTCTTCAAGTGCAGACTGAAGTGACACTGAAAGAAAAATTGCCCAGAGGTAATGAACAGAACCATACATGGGTATATTAAGGCCTCATCAGTGAATGAATCATTGATTCAGGAATCACTGATTGTGTTTGTTACTCTTTGCAGTAGTTCAAACATGGCATACCTGTCAGTAATGGACATAGATATTTTAAGCTTAAAAATGGGAACTTGTGTCTGCTTTTGCAGTAGGACAAGTTATTTATAAGACTATGGTTTTAGGTGACTGTTTATTTGTCCCAGATTTCAAGAGGAATTCAATTATTGTTAGTTGTTTTGATTAAAACTTGGGTTGACAATGCAATTGATTCCTCAGTTACATTTCGAAGTTCATCTTCGTCTTGTTTATTCTGGTACATTGTTTAAATAGTCTTTATTACCTTTGTCCTATACCCCCCTAAATTTTTTGTGTTGAATGGAAAGGATGACGAACAAGGATTTTCACCAAAGAAATAAAAGTTTCAAATGAAACATATCTTTGGCTTTTGTGATTGAGTCACATTATCTCAAGTAGGAAACATGTTTTAGTTAAAAGAGAGACTAAAAGTTCAAGAATATTTTAACTAACAGTTACATGTTAGTCCTATTTGGAAGGTAAAATGACCAAGCAATCCTACAAGGGCCAAAAAGGTTTTCGTAACTATTCAACTGGAACTGGTTCATACTAATGTATGTGGACCAATTAGCGTTCAGACCAGAAGAGGTGATGAGTACTTCATTATATGAATGTTTGCTCTGGATTTGGACAGATGAACCTAGTGCGCCATAAGTCTAAAGCTTTTGGAAAATCTCAAGAGTTTTAAGTTTGAGGCATAAAAGCATTTAGGAGTTCAAATCAAAACACTTTAGTCTACTAAAGTGTTTGGCTACCTGTCTGGTAAGTTCAGGTCTTACCTGATTTAAGAGGGGATAGTTTTCTTAACTGTCAACTCTAGGAATGCATTAGTTGAATGATGTTGCAGTATGCAAAATTCAAACATTTCTAGATTTGGTGCAAATCATGTTCAGTTATTCATCTTTGCCAATGTTGTTCAAGGGAGATGCTTAGGAGAAGGAAATGTATCGTCTAAACTTGGTACCATCAAAGTTTGTTGTAATGACACCTAAAGAATTGTGGAAAGGGTGCAAGCCCAGATCAAACCATATTCAGATTTAGGGTGCTACGGCACACGTCCTACAACAAAAGTCAAATAAGATGGAATCTTGTATGGAAGAGTGCATATCTTTTGGCTACCCTAAGAGAACAAGGGATTATTTCTATTTAGTCTTAAGGACAAGATAATCTAAGTGAGCACTTATATGATTTTCTTAAAGGAGGACTAGATGAGAAATTATAAGCTCTTAAGTTAGGTTATTCTTGATGAGTTTATCTCAGATCAAGAATTTCCAAAATCTCTAGAAGCTTCATCCACTGTTCCCTTGATTGTTCAAGAGGGGATAAATATATCTCTAGGTGAACAGACAAGAGAACCGTAATTGGAAATTCAACATGATAATATATATAAGTGAAACTAGTAGAAATATTAGTATCACATGTAAAGGAACAATATTAAAATAAATGGATCCTTAAGAAATTGAAGATCCACCTTTGACCCAATCTTGGATATACTTGTAAATACACAAGGTCTAGTGCGGTACATTCGTAGTGGGATAGAACATTGTTAACTCTCAAGTTGTCTCTTGTTGAGTGACATTGATCCTACTAGTTACGATAATGCACTAGAAGATGTTGTTGATCAAGTGTTGCTCAGCTATGAACAATCAGATGGAAGCACTTGTAT